>LPNX010232232.1:478990-656490 GCA_001517045.1 Pseudotsuga menziesii
AGCGGCCAAGGGGGTGTACCTTATTCTAGAAATTTGAAGTAGATCCCCATTGATATTTCAATCAAGTTTGTACCTACACATTTACCTCAACAACAACAAAATGTACAAGCATGATATATGTAAAGCATTAGTACCTAATCTAGCATGATATATTCCAATACACAATCAAAGTAATCACATCCATGGATAAATAATATTCATAATTACACATTTAATGGATGATAAATGGATATCTCTATTAATATGAACAGAGATAAAGATGAAAAACTTTGTCGATGCCTCATCAAATTCAAGAAACTGGGTCCCTCCACCTGGGCCTCCACCACTTCAATCCCCCATAGAAAGGAAAGCTCACAAAGATCAAGACAAGCTTGGGAACTAGAAATAATGGCTGCTTCTAGGATAAAGGGATGCATACTCAAGTACATAAGAATGGGGAACAATTCCACTAGAATGTATTTTCTCTCAAAATTTATTGTCCTCTAATGCTCCATAGTAGCTCAATATATAGCCCTTCAATAGGAAGTGAAGGGTCGAAGAGGAGCGTTTCCTAGCATATGGAAGGACAATAGATAATTCCTTCATTACTTAGTGGGGGGGGAATCCAAATTATTATTTTTTAGCACATTTCCCTATGTACGTGGGTGAAAGTGGTACAAGTTGTGTATACACAGGTTGTAAACTTGTGACCCATACACGGTAATGCCTTTTATCCTTAAGAATGCTCCTGCTATATTTTCTAGGATTGTGTTTGTTGCATTTAAAGAATTTATTCACAAATTACTATAAGTTTATTGGGATGACTAGATAGTCTATGGACTAATTAAGGATCATATTGAGAGTCTTCAAATGATGTTAGAGCTTTGCAGACAATTTAAAATTTCTTTAAACTTGAAAAAAATGCATATTTTGTGCACCCTTTGGAATTTTGTTGGGTTATGTTGTTTACAAGGAAGGAATATTGATGGATCCAATGAAGATTGCTATCATTTTTAACTTACCACCACCCACATCGGTCAATAATTTTAGGACTACATTGGGGCATACTGGTTATTATCATAAGTTTATACGAGGTTATGCAGAAATCACAACCCCGATGTCAAATTTATTAAAAAGGGATGTAAAGATTGAGTGGAATGAAGAATATTGTCAGAAAAGTATCGACACACTCAAGGAGAAAATGGTTTATGCTCCCATCCTGGTCTTCCTTGATTGGCGGAAAGAGTTTTATGTTCATGTGGATGCCTCATCAGTTTCCCTTGGTGCAGTGCTAGCACAACCAGGTGAAGTTTCTATCGACCATCCAGTTGCGTTTTCCACCACAAAACTATCGACTACAAATTAAAATTATACAACAACAAAGAGGGAAGGACTTATTATGGTCTATGCATTGTAGAATTTACAACAGTATGTACTAGGTGGCCATTTTAAGATGTTCACATACCATTCTACTCTAAAATATTTGGTCAATAATGTAGTGTTGGGGAATGGAATATGTTGATGGCTTCTTCTCTTCCAGGAGTTTGACTTTGAGATTGTTGTTTAACTAGGGCGACTGAATGCTAGACCTGATCACCTGTCGTGGTTGGAGACAGGGGAAGAACTAACCAACTTGGATGATAATTTAGCAGATGCACAATGTTTTGTAGTAAAAATGGCTGATTATTTCTATGAGGGAATTGTATATTTTTTTGACCATAGGATGTGCACCAGAAGGGTATAACACAGTGCAAAAGAATAAATTGGTTGTTAAGGATGCACATTTATAATTGATTGAAGAACAATTATATAAAATGGGACCTAATGAAATCTTGCATCAATCTGTATTGGAACATGAGCGGCCACTACTCTTAGTTGAGGCTCATGAGGGGGTAGCAGGGGAAACTATGCAGGGAGAGTGACTACATAGAAGATACTGAGGGTCGGTTTGTGGTGTCCTACACTACATTGGGATGAACATGAATATTGCAAAAGCTATGACATCTATCAAAGAACTAGGAAGCCATCATGACGAGATGAGATTCCCTTGGTACTCTAGGTGTACAAGAATTTTAAAAATGGGTCGTTGATTTTGTGGGTCACATCAACCCACCCAATAAAATAAAAAGTGTTATATACATAATCACCGTGATAGATTACTTGACTAGATGGGACAAGGAAGGCCCTGTGAAATATTGTACAACTGTGACTGTTGCAATATTTTTGTTCAACAATGTGGTGACCAGGTTTGGATGTGAGAGAGTACTATTAAGTGACCAGGGTACACATTTTGTTAATAAAATAATAGAGGTGATGATAGGGGAATTACATATTCAACATTGAAAGGATACACCTTATCATCCCCAAGCAAACAGTACTATCGAATCCTTTAACAAAATACTGGAGAATGCACTAACCAAGGCATGTAATGAGAACCATGTTGAGTGGGACTTAAAATTCCCCAATGTATTATGGGCTTATTGAAGAATCTATAAGAAATTAACTGGGAAGACACCATTCAAATTAATTTATGGGCAAGAGGTTGTTATGCCCATATTGCGCCAAATTTAAGTGTAGCTACTATTACTAGTATGTCTGATACTAGTGCTACTGAGGAAACATTATCATAGTTATTGAAGTTGGAAGAAGATTGGTTCATTGCGGGATATCGTCAGTATGTGGAAAAAGATAGACAAAAGGCTTGGCATGATCAACACATTAAATGAAATGAATTCAAGCATGGGTATTTGGTCCTCTATGAAAGTAAGTTTTTGAAGCATTTTAATAAGCTTCGAACACACTGGATGGGTCTATATCTTGTTAATTTTATTACTAAGGGGGGCACGGTTTAGTTGCAAAAGTTAGATGGGATGCCCCTAGAACCTTATTGAATTATAAGGAGTTCAATATGGATCAATACATGGAATCATTGCATCTTGCTGAAGGAGGGCCAATTGAATTGGTTCCTAAGGAGTGGGCCCTGCAAACTAGCAAAGTAAAACATTTTATCTTTAATTCATATTCCTCATTTTGGCTAAACTATAGAACTTAACACTTGTGTCAAGTAGTTATTGCTATGTTTCATGGTAGGTGGCTCTGGTTAGGCACCAAGGTTTATGTCGATGTTAAATTAATTGTTGAAATTACTGGGTTACCCAAAGTTGGGTTGGATCAAGCATAGTTCTTTGTTGGAAAGGAGAAAGACAAGCATTAGATGAAATTTGGGGTCTAAAAAGGGCCTTATAAGAAAATGCACAAACAATAAATTTTTTGAGTTGGAATTCAAGAACCAACAGAATTTCAATAAACAGAGTCAACCATAATGGTTGAACTGACATATTTGTCATAAAAGAAAACTCCGTTTTTTGTTCGTATTTTCGACATATCTCCCTATATTTTTACTCAAATTTCAGGTAAGAGAGCTCGTTGGATGTAGAATTTAATTCCGCATCCAACAAGTACCCACACTGCATACTTTTGATGGACTCTGCTACCCCAAAAACAAGAAATTCCTGAAAAAATCACGTTTTTTCAGGAATTTCTTGTTTTTGGGGTAGAGGGGTCCATCAAAAGTATACAGTGTGGGTACTCGTTGGATGCAAAATTAAACTCATCATCACATTTTTTTCAGGCATTTATTGTTTTTGGGGTATCAGGGTTCATTAAAATTATGCAGTGTGGGTACTCGTTGGATGCGTAATTAAATTCCGCATCCAACGAGCTCTCTCGCCTAAAATTTGAGTAAAAACACAGGGAGATATGTCGAAAATACAAACAAAAAAACTAGTTTTTGCATTCTTCCTCCAAAATTAATAACTATTATTTTATTATTTGAACTATTATTTTATCATTTTCCTTAGGAGGCTCATTTTAGACCTCAAATTTCCTCTAATGAATATGGCTACACAAATGAAAGAGAAGTATGGGTTGGAAAGATATAAGAGGGGATTTGAAATTGCCTCTATTAATGACCAGGATGTTTGATTCATGACTAAGGTAATTACCATAAAGTTGTTGTGGAAGATGAGGCTAACTCAAAATACCGCCGGAGTCATTTTTGCGCCATAATAGTGTTTTTTCAGTGTTCAGATGAATTGGGAAGCGTTCCTGTTGAATGAGATACTGAATAATGTTGTGGATTCCTAGGAGAAAGGTAATCCATTTAGTTATTCATGGTTGTTAATTCTCATTTCTTTTGTTGCTTAGGAGAAGCCACCAAACTACTAGGGAATGGAAATTAATGTCCCCTCTCAAGGGGGGTCAATATCAAAATTCATGGTTCTATGAGACAAAGAAAAGGAAAATGGACAGTAATGTGGAGTTCATCATGCATAATGAAGGACTCCAACATCATATCAGGAATATTCCATGAATTGAAGCCACTATTGTGCAACGCTATCAAAACATCATCAAGTTTATTGTGAGGCCTCACTACATCTATATTCATCCTCGATGGGACTTGTAGAATCAGTGGTTGACAATGAAGTTTAGGATACTATAGGAAGCTATCGATGATATTATCTAAAAATGGCTAGAGGAATGGAAGTAGCCTGTCGTAGGTGACCAGTTATATGTCGAGGTTGATCTGCGACAGGAAGCTATCTATGGGACCCAATAGGTTGTGCATCAAGATGAAGAAAATAATTCCAATTCACATCGTGATAGTGACAAAGAATTGATTGTTATGCCAATTGATCCATATTTGGGGGATAAGTGGAAAGTTGAGGAGCTACAGAAGAAAGCACACAAGAAACAAAAGGTTGTTAAAGATGCTACCTCCGTTAGTCTAACTAACGAAGACTAAAATTTGTTGGCTGATAGAATGGATGAGATTGCTGATGAGACTTGATAGAAAGTTGATGAGAGGAATGTTGAGTTCTTCAAATAGGTGAAGGTCCTTCTACAAGTACTATGCAAGGATGTGAAAGAATTTCAGGTCAAGGTTAGCAGGAAGCATTTGAGGACAATTGAAGCTATCATGTTTGGTGATTGACCTACTAAGGTCAACACAATGAACAAATATCTCAAGGTTCAGGTAACAACCCAACTAATTGACTTGGGTAATCCAGAAATAAATGTTGCAGTATGAGAATTTCCTTTTGCCAAGTTGGATATGTCTATGCTACCAATGTATATCCTGCAAAACATCCTACATAAGTCCACAGAGGAAATCAAGGGATGGGAGCACATGGTTTATGAGAAACTGAAATAGTCCAAGATCCAAGTGACCATTATGGAGACCAACTTGGAGGAAAGCACCAGGCAACAAGAAAAACTGTGACAAGGAAGGAAGGGATTGGAGAGTGTTACTGAAGCCGCTTTCCACAAAGTTATTGGAGTATGGGTCATACCAAAAATGATCCTCGAGGCCAAAGTAATTAAATTAGGGGAAGTCATCACTAATTTTCAGCAAAAAATTGGTGAGTTTGAGGCAGAGCTAGTCCCTAGTACCCCTCCTAAAGTAATGTAACACTAACAACATTAGGTTTATGGGGTACCAAAATCATTAAGGAAGTCAAGGTATATTGTGAAAAAGTCTATGAGGAGGTTTCCCATGCTTGGGGAGCCCTGTTGGAAGATATCGAGCTGCAGGACATTAATGACAAGCTTAGTGCATCGTAACAAAGTTTGGACACTCTCCGGAGTTTGTTAAGGACTCTTCCACCAGTTGAAAAGATAAGGATGCTAATCATTAGACACTACAACATTATGTTACTAAAATTTGGACACAACAACAACGGCGAACATATCGTGTCGCAGAAATACAAACGGATGTCGAGCAGGTGACTACGACCATTGGTGCAGTAAATGAGGAAGTTAAGCAGGATTTGGTATTTGCTGAGAGGTGAATATTGGAACATATTAGTTATGATATTATGGAAGAAGTCACCAAGCTTAAAGAAGATGTTCAACGATGGGTTGGGGAAGTGAAGAAAGTCTACCAGGACTTATGATCAATGTTGAACACTCTAGTGATTTCCATTTGAAGTGGCTTGGGACAAGCCACATGTGAGTCTTGGGGGCTTGTTGGCCCTGGGTAAGTTTGGATAATTTTGGTACCAATTTTGAATTTTGTTCAAAGTGTGACAAAAGAAGGGACAAAATGGTCAAAGAAGTGACTGATTCCAAAGTTTTGGGCAAAGATTGAGGAAAAGTAACCATTTTGATGAAGTCCAAATGAGAGGTTGGTTAGTTAGTTATATTTTTTGTCCACTTACTAGGTAGTAGGAGTGGGATGTAAATCATCTAGTAGAGCCTATATATTTGTAAGGGATTCATATTTTTGGGGTTAGCCAGGGTGAGAAAAGAGTGTGAGAAAAAGCTAAGTTGTTGTCTATCAAAGATTGTGTATTATTTTTGTCAAAGATTTTCATGTATGTCATCGATCTATAGGATTTGTGTGTAAATATGATGTAATGGGGTTTTTTGGAATGTCTGGAAGCTGTGTGCGTAGACTAGAATCATTCAAGAATCAACTCTTTTAATAATCGAGCATTTTTCTGATTTTATCCTGATTGGGTTTCCACGTTAAAATTCTTGTGTTGAATGTGCATGATGTATTTTTGTGATGGTTTACTGTTGTTTTGTAATTTCTAAATAAATATTTATGTATAAATGTATGAATCAACAAAAAAATGATTAAGTTATTGAAATTAATATGGGTAATGTTGTAAATGTTTTTCTAGTTTATTGTCCCAGTTCCTGAGTTGTCGTAGTTACTTGTGCCAGTGTTTAGTATGATGAGGATCCCCTTTGTCACTGCAGAAAATTGGTTTTTGAAGCTCCCATGGGTATCTCAAGTGAGACTTCATCTGCTCTACAGGCATTGCTGATAGGGTTAAACTCCTATCGGGCTAGTACCTTGGGTCTTTGTTGGTATGTTGCAGTACGAATCTAGGTTAGTTTGAGGTTAATCCAACACATCTCATACCTAAAATGGCATATCATGGAAAATGTACATAGTGGGTCTCTCAATCACCTTTGCCACCCTTGGCACTACCAAGAACATCTCCAAAATAAATCTTCCTCCTCTTTGAGCATTAAAAAATGGAACATTAGACATATAGTTCATATAGGAATTTGTGCCAAAAGTGAAAATTATTGTACATCTATATCACACAAGTTACAAAAAATACCACCCATGGCCAAAGTCCAAATATACATCTAATGGAATTTCATTTATTCTCACTCTCCCTATTAGTGTCAGTTTACTTTAGAAACTCAAACTTCCTCTTCCTTGAGCTTGATGCAGCTTCCCAACTACTCAGTTGAGGATTTCTCCTCATCTTTGGACTCTGCACATAAAACCCGAATTATAAGTTTTTTAACATTTGTAATTTTTAAAACAAATTCATGTTCAATTATTATAATTGCAACTGAATGCAACAAAAACTTACTGAATGTACATAGGTGGCTACCATAGGTGGTGTGAGAAGATGTGAAGCAATCGATTGAACCTCGTGTTCTGAGTCCAAAGTACTTGACTCTTCAAGATTTTGTGGAAGGGTCATTTCAACAATCAGATACAAGCACATTACAATCATACACATGAGACTCATATATGGGTGCATCCATGGAGGTGGGTTACAATTTTTGGCAAGGCAATTTCGGCAAAAAGAAAAAAACACACCCTCGATCGAGGTCTTGATACCTTGATCGAGGGTTTAACAAACGATCGATCAAGGATTTTTTTAACCCTTAATTGAGCTACTACTAAACCCTTGATCGAGGTACTGATATCTCAATCAAGGGTTTACCTCTTGGTGGTGTAATCGGAGAAACCACAGTATCGAAATGACCAAGTCGACGTTTCGAATCCATATCTGGATCCATCATCAGGACACAGTCGAATGTGGAGAGAGTGAGAACTAATGTTAAAAACTGGAACATGTTAGAAGGTCTAAGGTCGGCCGCGGAGACTCAGGTAATTTTTAATTTTATTTGATTAATCTCTAACCCTATTTTTCCAGAAAAAAATGTTCATATTCTTAAATCTTTACAATGGCTAAATTGGGATATTATGAAACATTTTTTTCCGGAGATTGATTTTAAGTTTGTAATATTGTATGAGGTTTTTAAAATTGTTACTAATAATAATAAATTTATAAACGTTCAGGTCCTTAAATTTATTATTAAGGTCTTTAATAATAATAAATTTAAACCTTAGGGTTTTAAAGGGATTCCAACCTTTGAAATCCTAAAATTAAGCTAATATGATTTAATTATACTTAATATTAAAATTCATTAACTTTTGGATTTATTATGAAGTTTTTTAAAATTGGTTATTAATAATAATAAATTTAAAAAACTTTAAGTTTTTAGGTTTAGGACTAATGCTTGTAAGATTGTTATTAATGATAGTAAAATCCATAACTTTAGGGTTTTAAACTTTTAGGCATGAGGGGGGTTTTTCAAAACTTTAGGGTAAAAATAATTAAAATCAACATTTCCTTTCAATAAAAATTTAATTACAATTAAAATTCATTAATATATTTAATAACTTTAAGTTTTTAAAATTGTTACTAATAATAATAAATTTACAAACTTTAAGGTCTTTAAATTTTAGTATTAAGGTTATTAATAATAAGAAAATTAAACTTTAGGGTTCTAATGGGATTCCAACTTTTGGAAACCATAAAATTAAGCCAATAAGATTTAATTATAATTAATATTAAAATTCATTAATAATATCGAAATTAATAACTTTAGGTTTTTGGGGATTTATTATCAGGTTTTTAAAATCAATTATTATTAATACTAAATTTAAAAACTTTGAGTTTTTAGGTTTATTACTAATACTTGTAATATTATTATTAATGATAATAAAATCTACAACTTTACAGTTTTAAACTTTTGGGCATTAGATGGTTTTTAAAGAATCACTTCAAAATTTAGGGTAAAAATAATTAAAATCAATCTCCGTAAAAAAATGTTTCATAATATCCTGATTTAGCCATTGTAAAGATTTAAGAATATGAACATTTTTTTCCGGAAAAATAGGGTTAGAGATTAATCAAATAAAATTATAAATTACCTGAGTCTCCGCGACCGACCTTAGACCTTCTAACCGGTTCCAGTTTTTAACATTAGTTCTCACTCTCTCCACATTCGACTGTGTCCTGATGATGGATCCAGATATGGATTCGAAATGTCGACTTGGTCATTTCGATACTGTGGTTTCTCCGATTACACCACCAATAACCTATCACCACAGAAATTTGGCAACAGGGTTTACCTCTTGCTTGATCGAGGGTTAAATAAATCCTCGATCGAGGTTCCTATTAAAAAAAATATAAAAAAGGTCAGAGGCAGTTGCAGCCATTTTGCCATTTTGTGCATAGAAGACCCTCAATCAAGAAAGCAGAGACCTCGACCGAGCTGTTGCATCCCCAGAGACCTCAATCGAGCTATTGCGTAAGCCATGCCCACTCCTACCTTTCACCATGATGCCAGAGTAGAGAGGTAACACCCAAACCTTATTTTTTGAAATTTAAATGTAATTTTTACTCTTTTTTTTAAATTTTAAAATGTTAGGCTAAAATTGAAAAAATTCATTGTTATAGATGTTTTTAGATTAGTTTTTTTGTCTAATATGTTTGCAATGTGTGCTGGCAAGCAAAAATGTTGTCAGATTTTTATAAAATTGTAATTGAAATTTGTTATTTATTTAAAATTTCATTTTTTGTTTTATATATATTTTGTCAACAGGTAGCGTTTATGCTATTGCTTTAATTTTTAAATGTGTGCCCGGCTAGAAGAAATGCAACCCAAAATTTTTCAATCCTCCATGAATACATGGAGGATTGAAAAAATTGAAATCTGTTAGATTTAAAATTTAAATTTATAGTTTGTATAAATATTTCTATCAACCGGCAGCATTTATGTTGCCAGTTTAATTTTGAAATGTGTTTCAAGAAAACATAAATGCTGCCCATTTTTTTTCAATCCTTCGAGAATACACGGATGATTGGTAAAAATCCAAACCCTAGACATGAGACAATCATGAACCTTAAACGGACATAGGCATTTATCTAAACAACCCATATATTTTACTTTAAATATTTTGATATATATTCAAATATATATATATATATATATATATATATATATATATATAAACTATTTAATTAAAATAAAGTATAATTATAATTAAAATATTATATTAATTCATGTTTATATTTCTTATAAATATATTTTTCATAATAAAATATGATAGGTATGTTTTCACTTATTAGTTGACACATTTTGATTTTAGTTGATTGAAAAGTACACTTATGTATTTTAGTTTTTTTAAGCTCAAACAAAAGTATGATGAAAACGTGGATCTTCTTTTTCTTCTTTTTTTCTTTTTAAGGAAAAAAATATTAATAAAATAATATTGCCTATGTAGACCAAAGCAAAACTAAAGCATATGGCATGACTGACTTGTACCTAGTGGAAAAAAATTGACATGTTGAACATATTGTTGTATCTTTTCATAATATTCTTGATGGAATGGCTGACTTGTACATAGTGGAAAAAAATGATATCGACATAAATTATGTGTATAGGTAAAGTTTAAAAAAAAATGAAATGAAATGTTAGAGACTATTACTGGATTGGGATGAAAAGTTAGAGCTTCGAACTAAGAAAAAACCATGAGTCCCAAGAACACTTTTGCATTCACACACATGACATGAATGATCAAGCTCAACAATCTGTGAACAAAACCTTTGCATATGTCATTTCCTTATTGATTGTGCTCACACTCATGATCTTTTTCCCATTATTAATGTGCACCATGTGATGATATATTAATCATCTAAAATATGCATATTTATCATTTATCTTATATTGTATGCTAACTGCATTTATTATACCTTATTTCATGCAGATGCATCTCTACAGCGGGGTTCTTCGGTTTGCTGAAGGTAGAGCACTGGCGGATCTGTGGCCATTCCTCGCCCCAGAGTTCAGCAAAGGAACCGTAAGTATACAATGGTGAATGATGTACTCTTTGTTGTTAGTTACATCAAATTAAATTGTTTCACATGTATATATTTAATCATCAAATTGTATGTCTCTATTTAGATAGGTTTGCGTGGGCGTTCTATGCCAACACACGCTCCTTCTAGGGAGATGAGCGGCAACCACTCTGGCAGCCGCTCTGTGCATGTGAGTGGCGAGGAGGATACTGTTGGTTTCAATGGAGAGGTTCCCCATGAGACAGGTACATTAAATGCATATATATATTTCTTTCAGTTATCGGTACCTTTAATTTATATTGATTTCAAATTCACCTACAGTTGATGTATGTATTTTGACTGACATTTATGTTTTCATCTAATTTTTCAGGTATTGCACAACAAGGCATCGAACCTCCTGAGGAAGCACCATGGGAGGATGAGATCACATGTATCACACTACAAGACATTACTAGTCAGCGTGAGTGTTTGTGGTTTAACATCCGCTCCATTCCAGACCACTCTCCTGCATCATGTTCGATGTGGATGATGTTAGAGGTAGTAGACAATCTACTGAAGGTCTACAAGTCCATCAAACCATTGAGTTCTCTTTGGGCCTCTACATGTCAAAGAATAAGGGCCATAGTGATGGGTCTTGATAACTAGGCTGCAGTGAGAATGAAATAGCTGGCCATGATGTGAAGGGAACATTATTTGATATCCCTCCTGACCACGCCCTTGGTCAACCACTTAGAATCAAGGAGTTTAAGCTAGAGGCTGTAGCGCCTTATGTATATGATAGGTTCATTGGAGCGTGGGGCATGTTTCCCCACCATGACCATGTGCCACTATACTTTGCAAAACATATATATGCAGATTTTGTCCTAGAGATGCACCTAGATTACACTAGCACAACCTCGAGATTCTATGGTGCTAGTGGGGGATGCAGTCATGTGCGTCCTGGGCTAAGAGATATGCTAGAGCTTATCCATATCCAGAGCCTTTGGTGGGTTTCCCTAGTAGAACCATGCTTAGGACAGATGATGTATCTGAGTCATCTCAGCTAGAAACTAAGGATCGTAGTGCATTAGCAGAGGTGAGACACATGACCATGCATGGTACCATGATGGCTATGCAGGCAGAGAGACGCACCGCACCCACTCCACCTGCAAAGCCTGAGTTACAATGGGTGGCCAATGATGTTCTCAACATTTTTTATAATGAAATAGTGCTGTAGTATGCTATCATGGCCCGTGATGCATATTTTGGACTGCATCATAGATGCAGGCCTCGACCAATGGGACATGTATATCTTTATTGTCATCATTTGATTATCGTCATTTGATTATCATGATTGTAATGTATCCTCAAGTGAATCATTTTTTTAACTAATACTTTTCTTTGTGTTAGACCTCCATGCAGGAGCCCAATTTCATGGAGGTCTTGTTTGGAAATGATGCATCTGTTCGAGGTCCTGCTGCAGTTCTCTCCACCCACGTCGATGAGGTATGTGTTAACAGTCATCCTAAATTTGAATTTCTAAATGATTCAATTGTTGAACAAATAATATTTTGGTTTGTTCTAACTGTTGTCATTTATCTTGTTCATATTGTACAAGATAGAGGAAAGGACATTGCACATGATTCTACACAGGCCCGCTCGAGTCCTACTCGTGACACGCCAATCGATGAGGTACTAGTTATTTGTGTTCGAATTGTTCACATATTTATGTTCAGATTATAATTTATGTGTTCAAATTGTAATTCTCAAGTTCAAATTGTAATTCATTAATATAACTATTTTCATGTCATGGAAATAGAAGTAGACACAAGCAGGCGTAGATGATGGCGTTGAAGCCATCGTGATGTTTACGAATGAGTGGGTTGTCGCTCCTCCGCTGGGTCCTGATGAAGGCTCATCTTGGAAGATACCCAGCCTCCCAAACCTGACACTCAACTCGAGCGAGGTGAGTTCATAGATATGGGTTTCATATATATATTTAATTTTTTCGTCACATTCTACATGTAATTTAAATATGTGGTATGTAACTAACTTGAAAAGTTCACAGTTTTAACTTCTGTAGTTCTCAGACCTGGGCAATTTTCTTTGTGATGTGCATGAGGAAGGCCAGGGGCATAGTGCAGCTGGCGGTAGTGTCCATGATGATTTCTCTCTCGATCAATGGCATAAGAGTGATTTGTAGACTATTATTTGTGGACGTTATTATTTTGTACTTTATGATTATCGACACACACACACACACACACACACACACTTTTTTAACATGATGGTCTGTTAAATGTTTTAATTATTTGCAGTTTTTTATGTTTTACAATCTTAATGTTATTTAACAATCATTAATGTTTTACAATCTTGCAAAATTGTACAATTTTGTAATTTAATAAATTACAAGTTTACAAAATTTACAATGTTTACAAAGTTTACAATTTTACATGTTTGCAAAATTGTCAATTGAACGCAACTTACAATTTTTAACATAACTTACAATTAAAATGTTACAAAATTTACAACTTTATAATGTAAGATCTACTTGGTGCAAATTACAACTACAATGTAAAATTTGATTTCATTTACAAAAAACATTACAACTACAATTTTAAATCTGTTTTCATTTGTAAAAAAAAATTACAAGTTTGCAAAATTGTCAATCAAACGAAACTTAGAATTAAACATAACTTACAATTAATATCAATTGCAATCGGTAGATTTAATGAGGATGTAATAAATTTATGTGTTGTTCTTTGGATTGGATATCACTAACAATTTACACGTTTACAATTTACAACTTGTCTACAATGTAACATGTAATTTATAACATTGTTGGTATTCCTAGGTATAGGTGTTCATGCACATAGAGTATATGTAAATGAACATACTCTTATATATAAGTTTACAAAAATTAGATTTAAATACAAATGATATGTATTTCAGAAGAAATTATGATTTGATACATTTCAAAAGCATGTCAACTATGTCAATGCATCAAAAGTGGCATATAACTTTCATTCATCCGACCAATGGGTTATAGGAATTCACGTCTCCATAATATGATCATGGTCAGCTACTGACATCTTCCAACTCTTTGGTTCGCCCCTCTTCACCTTGATTTCAATGAGATGTATCTGAGCTGCCACCACTAAATGACTATACTGACAAGATATATATTCAAGCATGAAATCTTTGTAAATAATATAGTCACCTTGTCTTCTCACTTTTTCAAAAAAGTGGCCCATCACAACTAGGTCACCAACTTGTACGTGAACTCTCCATCAACATAGGGTCGCACCAACCTGCCTTTGATTTTTGTACACCGCATAAAAAATTATGCCACATGCTCATTTCCTGGTGGTGCAATTACAACAAATACATCACCTGCATCAAGATTTTCAAATATTAAACAAATCTTAAATATATATATATATATATATATATATATATATATGCATGTGTACAAGACTAGAGGTTTAAACATTCAATCAACTATCATGTACCTTGCTTAACCAAATGAGAAACCCGATCATGATATAGTGAAACCACTACCTCGTTAGTGTGCGTCTCTTGCCACATCGAAATTAGATGTGCCCCTTTGGATTAAGAGGGACATATTTCCATTGTTTGACATATGCATCGTTCACACAATGATCAACCCCTAGTCCATTGGCATCAATGCAAAACTTACAGAAACATGCATACTTCCTCGTTTCAATGGAAAATATGTCGTACATGTCTTTACTACGAACTGAATATAGTTCTCTCGTACGAGGTATGGTCTCGCAATACTATGGCATGGATCTATTCACATAGCCAAGGGAAACATCCCAAAAAAACATGCATTGAATAAAAAACAGCATATATATATTTATATATATAATACAAACACATTTATTAAATTCCAATTAAGTTGGTGTTCCTACATGTGCACCGGCCTTGCTTGTTCATGACCTTGGTGACCCAAATTTTGTGTGCACCAATCAACTACTTTTGCTAAGCACTTGAGTTGAGATGCACTATGACTCATTTGGTACCTATGAAGTGCTCATTTCACGCATGCACCTGCACCATCATGTTCACCCTTTCTATGCCCTGTTTCAAAAAAGCTTCAAGTGTGTCGAATATCTATCTCTTTGTGAAGACGACTCAACCAATAAAAGGAGCATGCCGATTTGAACTACCCTGCACACCCATATGAACAAATCCAGTTTTCTGTAAATGACACCCCATTCTTTTTGAATGAATCATAAATCAACCCAAAGAAGTGTTGAACAAACAACGTGTCATGCTCACGATCATCACTGACATAAAAATGGTATTCCTTGATCACATCGCGTGACTGAGGAGTGCTATCCCTACCATCAATGCCCACCTAAGGATGTCTATACAATACATGTATGAAGATGGACACCTAGTCGGATTGATAATACTCACTTTGTATATCTCTCTGAGGATAAATTGTGTAATTCTCAGCAAATTCTACCACCAATAGGATTGTGCCTAGCTCAAAAAGCTCACGAGAATGCTTAAATTCTAAACCTTTCCACCTAGACCTGTGGGAGTGTTTAATGTATTTGTAAATATGACTTTGAAACTTGTCCATGAAGTCTGAAAAAAGAATATCATCCTCGAGCAAGTCGGCCCTCTTAGATGGAACATGTGAAGAAGATGATGGATTCATGGAGACATACTCATATCTCTTCCACTTAATTGTGATATCTGACAATCCAAGGTGTGTTGGATCGATAGGAAAATTCCTATGGAACAATGCCAACTCACCACATTCATGGCATCTTCTCCCACCTACACACCTTCTAATTAAAAACACATTTTTAGGATTCCTATTGCATAGTATCATAGAAATAAAACCCCGCACTGTGTGAGGAGTTGGTTCACCATCCCAATGGTTTTTGCAAAAATCCACAAATGTGTCATAGTATAACTGGAATTCAATGTGGTACCGACAAAAACAAGTGTCCCCAATCATATTCATCCTAATATAGCACAGTTTCAACTTACTGAACATGGTAAATGGTATTTGCACATCAGGATTTGATTCTTTGAATTCCTCAAACAAAGCAACTCCTGTCATCTCCATAACATGCTTGCAATGATCCTTATAAAAGCCTCTGCTAGAACGTTGTCGCGGGACATGTTTTCGATTTAGTATAGCACGAGAATGGTTGTCCCAATACTCTATCAAGTTCTCTCTGATGCCCTCTTCCATCCTGTCTTTATATGATTCTCTGCATATAAGATCCCAACAAGCAGCTTCATCATTTTCATCTATCTTTACCCTAAATTTAGTGTATTTGTGCAGTGTTTTTCTTGAAACATGGATAATCTTTGACATTGTTGCGACCATTCAATTTCTTGAGGTGCTTTGTGCCACAATAGTAGTTATAATTTCCCCACGAGCAGCGCTGATATCTGTTTTCCTTGACTTTCCAAATGCAAATAGTGCAGTTATTACATTTTTCTATTACATTCTCACATGCATTTTTATTTTTAACATCCTTAAAACCCAACAACTTTGTAGCATGTTTCAATTTTTTTTTGTTTTATCAATCCATGTAGGATTTGAGCTTGTGTAATCACTGATTGTTGTTCAAAGTACAACTTGATTATGTTACTAACATGCTCTCTGATTTTCCAATCAGGGGTCGGGTTCCCAAACTCTTCTTAAGTGGCATCATCCAACCCTCTTAAACAATTAGTAGCCATTCCAACGTCATTGAAGCTACCAATTACTCTTGAGAAATTAGAGGGTGCACGATCCTGTAATGGCTGGATAGGATCTAACAATAAATAAATACAAACTCAAAAATAAATACAAGCTCAAGAATAAATACAAATAAATGCAAGCTCAAGAATACATCATTGTCATATTGTCATTGTTTGTTAGGAATTTGAATCAGAGTCAAAGTCCATGTGTCCCTCTTAAGGTGAAGAGTGTTGTTGACAAGGGCTTCAACGATGATGATCCAAAGAACTAAACTGAGGGGATCACCCCCTAAGACGGGAGGAAGAACATGGTGGAGAAATGATGGTTGTAGTAGTAACTGGAAATGAATATGGACCCCAGTTTAAATTGGCTTCCTAATGGTTCAAAGGTATTCACTTGGTCACCAAGGCTACCTCAAGCTTGAGTATTGGGGAAGTACCCCTCACTTCATGGTGCATGTAAAACTGCTAACCGCTTGGCCACAAATGACAACTCTTTGTTTTTCCTCACAGGTGGTAATCTAGTCAATCCGGTAGGGGTCATTGCCCTTTTCGCTTGGCAGGCCATCTCAATGGCCAACTACTTCGGGCTTCTTACGGTACTCCTCATAATGAGTCTTATGGAAAATCCCAAGTACTTCCCACGATTGTTGCATTTGAGACTTATGTCCCAAACCAGATGTTATTAAGTAAATTACGTTATTAAGTAAAATAGGTTACTCTACCTTACTGTCCCATTGACGTAAGGCTGGTGCTTCTGCACGTTAATGTGATTGTAATTGTAATTGTTGATTTTCTTTGAGATCACCATTGTCATCAATGATTAAATCCATATGATTCATAGTCATTTGTACATGATTGTAATGTAATGTAATTGTAATTGTAATGTAATTACATCATTATCATAATGTAATGTAAAATTGTAATTTGAACACTATGGAAATGTTCATATATGAATATGAAATTAAAATCATATTAAAATCGATGAAAGGAGAGATAAGGTTATTGAAAAGATGAAGAAAATAAGTGCAATGTTAAGAGGAGAAGATGCAAGTCAACCTATGATGGTGCAATCAACTCCCATTGAGAAAAATATTTGTAATTTTTAACATAAAATTTAAATATATGTGAGTTATATCATCAAATTATAATTCATTTACATGTGAGGCTATATCATCAAATTATAAAATTCATTTGTATGTGAGGTTATGTGAGGCTAATGGATATATATGCATATTCATTTAAAACTATATATTATGCTAGAATATAATGCACTATATAATTATATATATTCATCAACCATTCTCTAATTTCATTGGACAACTAGAACTACTCATACTATAATACACTTACAAGTTGTATATGTAATTTAGTGTAGTGGTTAAACATTTTTTTTCAATTCTTTCACAACACATACCATTATTTCACATGTACATAAGTGGTTTTAGAAGGTTGTATATATACATGCACATACAATGTATATAAGTTTATGAATTAATTACAAAATTACAATTTTACAAAATTATAATTAAATTCTAAACAATTTAACATGTACATATATAAAAATTATGAACTAGAACACTATGAAATTGAATATATGAATATGCAATATGAAATTATATGAATATGTGAATATGAAATTATACAATTTACATACAATTATGAATACATATATATGAATTCATACATGCAAATACAATGTATAGAAGTTTATGAATTAATTACAAAATTATATTTACATTCTAAACAATTTAACATGTATATATATAAATTATGAACTAGAACACTATGAAATTGAATATATTATGCAATATGAAATTATATGAACTGGATCCCTAGGAAAATGAAATTAATATATGAATATGAAATTGCATAACTTTTAAATTACACCAATATTGTTAGCAATGGCATTTGATTCTCCCATCATAGGTTGATTTGCAACTTCTTCTCCTCTCAAGATTGCTCTTTTTTTCCTCTTTCTTTCTCTATCTTTCTCTCTTATTTATTCGGTGTTGTTTTGAGTCCTACAAGATATTTTACTTCGGCATTTCTTGCTTCCCATTGCGATCAATATCAACAATCCAAATTCATACCTACAACAATATGTAAACACAATACACAATGCTAAATTTGCATTAGAACATAAGCATTGTTTCAAATAGGTTAGTCAATTGTGAAGGATAAAATTAGTAACATGTTTATGTTTTATGTTTTATGTTTATAAATAATTTCTTTAGGAATTCAGGTGGGAAATGAGGTTAGGAAGGTAGTTGGAATGACATTAATGCCATCAATGCCTAATTTCATTCCTGGGCATTTTTGTATGATTTTTAACAAAAACATGACCACAATTGAGGGTTTCAGAGTTACCTCAATTGAGGGTTTATTAGACCCTCGATCGATGGTTTATTAAAACCTCAATCGAGCTTCCGTTAAAACCTTGATCGAGGCATTTAAATAGCTCGATCAAGCTCCATACCTTGATCAAGGGCCTAAAAAAGAGAGAATTATCCCTCTTACAGGAAAATCAATGTCTCTTTGTGTCTTCTAGGGGTGTAAACCCTACCATTCATGGCACACAATTGAGTGGATTTCATACCGATAGATTCATCACCAAATCCTCTATCCATTGAGGTATCATGCATGCATTTTGGAATTCATATGGTTTTTTTAATTAGTTCTAAAACTTACACTTAGAAAACCTGACAACAACTTCAAAGCAACTCAAAGAAAAATCTGCAGAGTAAAAAATACACATCCAAAAATTTCTTAAAAATTCACAGCCCACACATCGATGTGTCCTATTCAGAAGGGTATCTATGGTTTTTCAATTTTTGAAAACAGTGAAAAAAATGTTGGGATAGACACACATGTGTATAAAATGATGTTGAAATCAGATGTGGTCCCTTCCGAAAAATAATAAATAATTGTATATTGCAAAATAAATTAACAAAAGAATATGCAGACCATAGTGCATTTTGTGTAGATCATCCTGATATATATATTTTTCTTAAATTATTAATGTAAGATTGAATTATTGGGGTTGGACACGAGCCACGTATTAACTTCTTCAAATTTTTAAGGTCACAGAGTTCATTAAATGCAAAATTTTGCACATTAAATGACATTGGAATATTTTTAAAAAAATATCATTGGGAATCCAACATAATATTCTACAATTTCTTTTTAACTACAAGTCAAAATTCACATGGCATATATGCGTTTTGAGGGCTTCTATCTATCACATGAGTAAAAACTTAGGTTTTCATCGCCAAATTTGGCCAAAAAGTGTTACCCACCTTCATGGAATATTAATATTTGAAACTTTTTTGTGCATACCTACAACTACCTTTTGTTTAAGAGAGGGAGATACATGTATTTGGGAGATTGGGGGAGACCAAATCCCTATGTCTCCACTAACTAGCTCTTTGGGGCCACCATGAGCCTATTTAATATTGCACGCCAAACACACCACAACAAAACAACACTCAATCAAGGAACATTGTTGTGTAAATATAAAAGCTCATATAATGATGAACTTAAAGACATAAAATTTTACCTCAATATCCTATTGTGGTTATGTACTTTCTAGAGACCTACCTAGCATATCAACTTGTTCCTGGCCCTGTATATAAAACATTATATCAAATATATATTGTTTTCATCCCATAATTAAAATATATAGTAGATCGTGATTTAAATTAAAATAAATATATGTATAATTACCTCCAATGCTGAATGAGCAATGTCATATGCAAGATCAACAACTTCATCTACATTTAATGACAAATTTTGTCTAGCATTTGATGACGACATCTTCACAAATAAAGATGAGACCACATATATAAATATTTGAATTTTTTGTATGTACCTACAATGACCTTTGTTTAAGAGAGGGAGATGCAAGTAGCTAGGAGGTTGATGGAAACTAAATTTATATGTCTCCACTTGTTGTCTCTTTGAGGGAACCCTAAACCTGTCCAACATTGCATGACAAACACACCACAACAAAACAACAATTAATCAAAGAACATTGTTAGTTAAATATAAAAACTCATATAATGATGCACTAAAACACACAAGAAAATTACCTTGGTATACTATTGTGGTTTTGTACTTGGTGGAGGCATATCCAGCATATCAAATTGTTCCTAACCTTGTATATAAAACATTATATCAAAAACTAGATTATTTTCATCCCATAATTGAAATATATAGTAGATCACAATTTAAATGAAAAATATTATAATTACCTACAATACTAAATGAGAAGAGTCATATACAGTATCAACAACTTCCTCTACATTTAATGCATGGGAGTCGCTAGTGTGTGATGGTGGTGTCTCTATGGATACCAACTAAACACATGAACATTAAATGTAAAAAAAACTAATAAAAATACTTTGCATCAAATCAAATTCTACAAATGATATAAAATGAACTATGTGAAGATGGAATCTAGATGGACTTACATTGCTATAGTATATAGAAGCATGATACTCAAATGAAGTCCCATAACACATGTTACCAAGTGATGTGCAAATATTGGGACCAAATGAGACTCTATATCCATATGTTGTGTAACATCATATGACTACCCTCTAACATATTCCCCTCTATTCACTACTTGATGGCTCTACCCTTGATGTATCAGTGATTGGATGGCTCTCGATATATGTGGCATGGTGGACATGTGTCTATGGTAATTTCAACTCTTGGATCTCATCAAACAGGCTAGGTGTGGCAAGAAATAAATGGGGGAATTTGAGGGAAATGAGGTAGACGCACATGGTGGGGATCATCCCTAGCATGCTCTTTATCCTCAAGCATCCCCCATCCTATGATGTGAAACTCTAGAATATTAAATTTGGTGTTTACCCAGTATAAACTCAACATACAACTTCCTAAGAAGTACAATGGAATAATTCTATTTCCATGTGGGTCTTTATCGAAAACCATATACCACTGATCCATCTAGTTTTCTTTAGTACTTGGATCTACAAACTAGTCAAGATGTGTATATAACTTATACTCATTGGCACAACTATGTCAGTGGAAAGGTCCTTAAACAAGGAATACAACATGTGTTTTGTCATTTTCAACATCCTAACATCTTGGTAGCTTAGTCCATTTGCATAAAATTCTCATCTTGCGTCCCTATAAGAGGTAATTTTATACAATGCCCCTTTGACATCACTAATCATGGCAATAATAATATCAATTGTCTACCCAAGGGAGTGATGCAATTACTCCCCCTTTTTAAAGACGTCACTTATGCGTCTCAAGGATGCCAATGCATATACTATTTCTACATTCTAGTTTAGCTAGGTTCTTCTCTTTGAGGGTTTACTTATTCTTCATGTCCTTCAGGGTTTACTTCTTCCCCATGTCTTGGATCAATGGGTTCCATGTTTGTGTTTCCAGGATCAATGGATTGCATGTTTGGGTTTTGGGATGCCATGCTTGGGTTTTGAGGTTCCATGTTTGTATTTTGGGGTTCCATGTTTGTATTTTAAGGTTCCAAAATCAATCCACTATTTAAACAAACAATAAATTTGAATTATTATCAAAATTATATGCATTTTATACAGTTTAGAATTTAAAAAATACAATAATTCAAATTAAATACAACAAGTTATAAATTTATGAAGAAATTAAAACAAATTAAACAAATTTAAAATGTTATCTTTGAGTGTGGAAACCTCTGTAACAAATTGAACAAATTTAAAATGTACCTACCTTCACATGAGATGGCTACATGTTTGATCCTTGATAAAGAAATTGACTAGTTGATGGGATCCAAAATCTTGGTGCATTATTTCTCCCTCCTCTTCTAACTCTTGAAATGTAAACTTGTTTTGTGAAAAATGGTCAGGGTTGCTATGTCGATCTTTTTAATTACATCGATAGCCGTCTTTATTTGAGATTTGGGGTGGACTACGGCCTTTTCTTTTTAATCTACGAGCAAGGATGAGACAAGTGTACTATCGAGATTGATTCTATGGTAGTTGTTCAGAATTGAAAATAAACAATTATAGAAAAGGAATATAAAAAATAACTGGTAGTTAGCTGATGAATGGATAACTGGTAGCAATGCATGGATAACTCATAGCATGTGAGATAAAAAGAAAAAGAATATAAACAATCACTTATAGTTGATAAATATATAACAGGAAGAATGTTGATGATAACATGTAGGTAGGCATGGATAGCTCACACTTGAACCCGTTTAATGAGAAGAATATGACGAATAAAAAATATTTCAAAACTATCTTCCATTCCATAACTGTATTTCAACTATTTGATCCCTATCTAAGTGTATCAGCCACAAACTATGTAGGTGTGCTAATAGAATAAAAAATATGATGAATAAAAAATATGACAAACCAGTTTAACTAGAAGAATATGACTCCTGAAAATATCCCTGGCATGCTCTTTATCCCTAAGCATCCCCCATCCGATGCCGTGAAACACTATAATATTAAATTTGGTTTTTACCCAATATAAACTCAACATACAACTTCCTAAGAAGTACAATGGCATATTTCTATTTCCATGTGGGTCTTCATCGAAAACCATATACCACTGATCCATCTAGTTTTCTTTAATACTTGGATCTATAAACTAGTCAATATGGGTATATAACTTCTACTCGTTGGCACAACTATGTCAGTGGAAAGGTCCTTAAACAAGGAATACATCATGTCTTTTGTAATTTTCCACATCTTAACATCATGGTAGCTTAGTCCATTTTCATAAAATTCTCATCTTGCCTCCCTATAAGAGCTATATTTATACAATACCCCTTCGACATCGCTAATCATGGAAATGATCATATCAATTGTCTACCCAAGGGAGTGATGCAAGTAGTCCCCCTTTTTGAAAATGTCACTTATGCATCTCAAGGACGCTAATGCATCTACTATTTCTACATTCTAGTTTAGCTAGGTTCTTCTCTTTGAGGGTTTAATTCTTCCCCATGTCTTGGATCAATGGGTTCCATGTTTGTGTTTCCAGGATCAATGGATTGCATGTTTGGGTTTTGGGACTCCATGCTTGGGTTTTGAGGTTCCATGTTTATATTTTGGGGTTCCATGTTTGTATTTTAAGTTTCCAAAATCAATCCACTATTTAAACAAACAACAAATTTGAATTATTATAAAAATTATATGCAATTTATATAGTGTAGAATTTAAAAACACAAATAAATTCAAATTATAAACAACAAGTTATAAATTTATGAAGCAATTAACACAAATTAAAAAAATATAAAATGTTATCTTTGAGTGTGGAAACCTATGTAACAAATTGAACAAATTTAAAATATGTCTACCTTTACATGAGATGACTATATGTTTGATCCTTGATAAATAAATTGAATAGTTGATGGGATCCAAAATGTCGGTGCATTATTTCTCCCTCCTGTTCTAACTCTCGAAATGCAGACTTGTTTTGTGACAAATGGTCGGGGTTGCTATGTCAATATTTTTAATTACATCGATAGCTATCTTTATTTGAGATTTGGGGTGGATTACGGCCTATGCTTTTTCATCTACGGGTGAGGATATGACAAGTGTACTGTCGAGATTGATTCTATGGCAGACATCCAAAATTTGAAATAAACAATTATAAAAAAAGGAATATAAAAAATAATTGGTAGTTAGCTGATGAATGGATAACTTGTAGCAATGCATGGATAACTCATAGCATGTGAGATAAAAAGAAAAAGAATATAAACAATCACTTATATTTTATAAATATGTAATAGGAAGAATGCCAATGATAACATGTAGCTAGGCATGGATAGCTCACACTTGAACACGTTTAACTAGAAGAATATGACGAATAAAAACTATTTCCAAACTGTCTTCCATCTCATGACTATCTTTCAACCATTTGATCCCTATCTAAGTGTACCAGCCACAAACTATGTAGGTGTGCTAATAGAATAAAAAATACGACGAATAAAAAATATGACAAACCAATTTAACTAGAAGAATATGACTCTCGAAAATATCCCTGGCATGCTCTTTATCCTCAAGCATCCCCCATCCTATGCCCTGAAACTCTAGAATATTAAATTTGGTGTTTACCGAGTATAAACTCAACATACAACTTCCTAAGAAGTACAATGGCATATTTCTATTTCCATGTGAGTCTTCATCGAAAACCATATACCACTAATCCATCTAGTTTTCTGTAATACTTGGATCTATAAACTAGTCAAGATGGGTATATAACTTCTACTTGTTGGCACAACCATATGTTAGTGGAATGCCACTTAAACAAGGAATACAACATGTCTTTTGTAATTTTAAACATCTTAACATCTTGGTAGCTTAGTCCATTTGCATAAAATTCTCATCTTGCCTCCCTATAAGAGGTAATTTTATACAATGCCTCTTCGACATCGATAATCATGGCAATAATCATATCAATTTTCTACCCAAGGGAGTGATGCAATTATTCCCTTTTTTTAAAAACGTCACTTATGCATCTCAAGGACGCCAATGCATATACTATTTCTACATTTTAGTTTAGCTAGGTTCTTCTCTTTGAGGGTTTACTTATTCTTTATGTCCTTCAGGGTTTACTTCTTCCCCATGTCTTGGATCAATGGGTTCCATGTTTGTGTTTCCAGGATCAATGGATTGCATGTTGGGGTTTTGGGACTCCATGCTTGGGTTTTGAGGTTCCATGTTTGTATTTTGGGGTTCTATGTTTGTATTTTAAGGTTACAAAATCAATCCACTATTTAAACAAAGAATAAATTTGAATTATTATCAAAACGATATGCAATTTATATAGTTTAGAATTTAAAAACAAAATAAATTGAAATTATAAACAACAAGTCATAAATTTATGAAGAAATTAAAACAAATTAAACAAATTTAAAATGTTATCTTTGAGTGTTTAAACCTATGTAACAAATTGAACAAATTTAAAATGTGCCTACCTTCACATGAGATGACTATATGTTTGATACTTGATAAATAAATTGACTAGTTGATGGTATCTAAAATGTCGGTGCATTATTTCTCCCTCCTGTTCTAACTCTTGAAATGCAGACCTATTTTGTGACAAATCATCGGGGTTGCTATGTCGATCTTTTTAATTACATCGATAGTCGTCTTTATTTGAGATTTGGGGTGGACTACAGCCTATTCTTTCTCATCTATGGGCAAGGATGAGACAAGTGTATTGTCGAGATTGATTCTATGGCAGTCGTTTAAAATTCGAAATAAACAATTATAAATAAGGAATATAAATAATAACTGGTAGTTAGCTGATGAATGGATAACTAGTAGCAATGCATGGATAACTCATAGCATGTGAGATAAAAAGAAAAAGAATATAAACAATCACTTATAGTTGATAAATATATAACAGGAAGAATGCCGATGATAACATGTAGATAGGCATGGATAGGTCACACTTCAACCCGTTTAACTAGAAGAATATGACGAATAAAAAATATTTCCAAACTGTCTTCCATTCCATAACTATCTTTCAACCATTTGATCACTATCTAAGTGTACCAGCCACAAACTATGTAGGTGTGCTAATAGAATAAAAAATATGACAAATAAAAAATATGATGAACCAGTTTAACTAGAAGAATATAACTCTGGAAAATATCCCTAGCATGCTCTTTATCCTCAGTCATACCCCATCCTAAGCCGTGAAAATCTAGAATATTAAATTTGGTGTTTACCCAGTATAAACTCAACATACAACTTCCTAAGAAGTACAATGGAATATTTCTATTTCCATGAGGGTATTTATTGAAAACCATATACCACTGATCCATCTAGTTTTCTTTAGTACTTGGATCTATAAACTAGTCAAGATGGGTATATAACTTATACTCGTTGGCACAACTATGTCAGTGGAAAGGTCCTTAAAGAAGGAATACAACATGTGTAAATTGTGATTTTCAACATCTTAACATCTTGGTAGCTTAGTCCATTTGCATAAAATTCTCATCTTGCCTCCCTATGAGAGGTAATTTTATACAATGCCCCTTCGACATCGCTAATCATGGCAATAATCATATCAATTGTCTACCCAAGGGAGTGATGCAATTAGTCCCCCGTTTTAAAGACGTCACTTATGCGTCTCAAGGACACCAATGCGTATACTATTTCTACATTCTAGTTTAGCTAGGTTCTTCTCTTTGAGGGTTTACTTATTCTTCATGTCCTTCAGGGTTTACTTCTTCCCCATGTCTTGGATCAATGGGTTCCATGTTTGTGTTTCCAGGATCAATGGATTGCATGTTTGGGTTTTGGGATGCCATGCTTGGGTTTTGAGGTTCCATGTTTGTATCTTGGGGTTCCATGTTTGTATTTTAAGGTTCCAAAATCAATCCACTATTTAAACAAACAATAAATTTGAATTATTATCAAAATTATATGCATTTTATACAATTTAGAATTTATAAACACAATAAATTCAAATTAAATACAACAAGTTATAAATTTATGAAGAAATTAAAACAAATTAAACAAATTTAAAATGTTATCTTTGAGTGTGGAAACCTCTGTAACAATTTGAACAAATGTAAAATGTGCCTACCTTCACATGAGATGACTATATGTTTGATCCTTGATAAAGAAATTGACTAGTTGATGGGATCCAAAATCTCAGTGCATTATTTCTCCCTCCTATTCTAACTCTTGAAATGTAAACTTGTTTTGTGACAAATGGTCGGGGTTGCTATGTCAATCATTTTAATTACATCGATAGTCGCCTTTATTTTAGATTTGGGGTGGACTACGACCTATCGTTTTTCATCTACGGGTGAGGATGAGACAAGTGTATTGTCGAGATTGATTCAATGGAAGTCGTTCAAAATTTGAAATAAACAATTATAAAAAAGGAATATAAGAAATAACTGGTAGTTAGCTAATGAATGGATAATTGGTAGCAATGCATGGATAACCCATAGCATGTGAGATAAAAAGAAAAAGAATATAAACAATCACTTATAGTTGATAAATATATAACATGAAGAATGCCGATGATAACATGTAGGTAGGCATGGATAACTCACAATTGAACCTATTTAACTAGAAGAATATGATGAATAAAAAATATTTCCAAATTGTCTTGCATTACATAACTATCTTTCAACCATTTGATCCCTATCTAAGTGTACCAGCCACAAACTATGTAGGTGTGCTAATAGAATAAAAAATATGACAAACCAGTTTAACTAGAAGAATATGACTCTTGAAAATATCCCTGGCATGCTCTTTATCCTCAAGCATCCCCCATCCTATGCCATGAAACTCTATAATATTAAATTTGGTGTTTACCCAATATAAATTCAACATACAACTTCCTAAGAAGTACAATGGCATATTTCTATTTCCATGTGGGTCTTCATCGAACACTGATCCATCTAGTTTTCTTTAATACTTAGATCTATAAACTAGTCAAGATGGGTATATAACTTCTACTCGTTGGCACATCTATGTCAGTGGAAAGGTCCTTAAACAAGGAATACATCATGTCTTTCATAATTTTCAACATCTTAACATATTGGTAGCATAGTCCATTTGCATAAAATTCTCATCTTTCCTCCCTATAAGAGGTAATTTTATACAATGCCCCTTCAACATCGTTAATCATGGCAATAATCATATCAATTGTCTACCCAAGGGAGTGATGCAATTAATCCCCGTTTTTAAAAAATGTCACTTATGCGTCTCAAGGATGCTAATACATCTACTATTTCTACATTCTAGTTTAGCTAGGGTCTTCTCTTTGAGGGTTTACTTATTCTTAATGTCCTTCAGGGTTTACTTCTTCCCCTGTCTTGGATCAATGGGTTCCATGTTTGTGTTTCCAGGATCAATGGATTGCATGTTTGGGTTTTGGGACTCCATGCTTGGGTTTTGAGGATCCATGTTTGTATTTTGGGGTTCCATGTTTGTATTTTAAGGTTCCAAAATCAATCCACTATTTAAACAAACAATAAATTTGAATTATTATCAAAATTATATGCAATTTATATAGTTTAGAATTTGAAAACACAATAAATTCAAATTATATACAAGTTATAAATTTATGAAGAAATTAAAACAAATTAAACAAATTTAAAAGGCTATCTTTGAGTGTGGAAATTTGTGTAACAAATTGAACAAATTTAAAATGTGCCTACCTTCACATGAGATGACTATATGTTTGATCCTTGATAAAGAAATTGACTAGTTGATGGGATCCAAAATGTTGGTGCATTATTTCTCCCTCTTGTTCTAACTCTCGAAATGCAGACTTGTTTTATGACAAATGGTCGGGGTTGCTATGTCGATCGTTTTAATTACATCGATAGCCGTCTTTATTTGAGATTTGGGGTGAACTACGGCCTATTCTTTTTCATCTACGGGCGAGGATGAGACAAGTGTACTGTCGAGCTTGATTCGATGGCAGTTGTTCAAAATTTGAGATAAACAATTATAAAAAAGGAATATAAAAAATAACTGGTAGCATGCATGGATAACTCATAGCATGTGAGGGAAAAAGAAAAAGAATATAAACAATCACTTATAGTTGACAAATATATAAGAGGAAGAATGCTGATGATAACATGTAGGTAGGCATGGATAAATCACAGTTGAACCCGTTTAACTAGAAGAATATGACGAATAAAAAATATTTCCAAACTGTCTTCCATTCCATAACTATATTTAAACCATTTGATCAGTATCTAAGTGTACTGGCCACAAGCTATGTAGGTGTTCTAATAGAATAAAAAATATGATGAATAAAAAATATGACGAACCAGTTAACTAGAAGAATATGACTCTCGAAAATATCTCTGGCATGCTCTTTATCATCAAGCATCTCCCGTCCTATGCCATGAAACTCTAGAATATTAAAGTTGGTGTTTACCCAGTATAAACTCAACATACAACTTCCTAAGAAGTACAATGGCATATTTCTATTTCCATGTGGGTCTTTATCAAAAACCATATACCACTGATCCATCTAGTTTTCTTTAATACTTGGATCTATAAACTAGTCAAGATGGGTATATAACTTCTACTCGTTGGCACAACTATGTCAGTCGAAAGGTCCTTAAACAAGGAATACAACATGTCTTTTGTAATTTTCAACCTCTTAACATCTTGGCATCTTGGTAGCTTAGTCCATTTGCATAAAATTCTCATCTTGCCTCCCTATAAGAGGTAATTTTATACAATGCCCTTTCAACATCGCTAATAATGGCAATAATCATATCAATTGTCTACCCAAGGGAGTGATGCAATTAGTCTCCCTTTTTAAAAACGTCACTTATGCGTCTCAAGGACGCCAATGCATCTACTATTTCTACATTCTAGTTTAGCTACGTTCTTATCTTTGAGGGTTTACTTATTCTTCATGCCCTTTAGTGTTTACTTCTTCCCCATGTCATTGATCAATGGGTTCCATGTTTGTGTTTTTAGGATCAATGGATTGCATGTTTGGGTTTTGGGACTCCATGCTTGGGTTTTAAGGTTCCATGTTTGTATTTTAGGGTTCCATGTTTGTATTTTAAGGTTCCAAATCAATCCACTATTTAAACAAATAATAAATTGAATTATTATCAAAACTATATGCAATTATATAGTTTAGAATTTAAAAACACAATAAATTCAAATTATATACAACAAGTTATAAATTTATGAAGAAATTAAAACAAATTAAACAAATTTAAAATGTTATCTTTGAGTGTGAAAACCTGTGTAACAAATTGAACAAATTTAAAATGTGCCTACATTCACATGAGATGACTATATGTTTGATCCTTGATAAAGAAATTGACTAGTTAATGGGTTCCGAAATGTTGGTGCATTATTTCGCCCTCTTGTTCTAACTCTCGAAATGCAGACTTGTTTTGTGACAAATGTTCGGGGTTGCTATGTTGATTCTATGGCAGTCATTCAAGATTTGAAATAAACAATTATAAAAAAATAATATAAAATATATCTTGTAGTTAGTTGATGAATGGATAAATGGTAGCAATGCAAGGATAACTCATAGCATGTGAGATAAAAAGAAAAAGAATATAAAAAATCACTTATAGTTGATAAATATATAACAAGAAGAATGCCGATGATAACATGTAGGTAGGTATGTATAACTCACAATTGAACCATTTTAACTAGAAGAATATGACAAATAAAAAACTGTCTCGGTATTCGAGCCACAAACTATGTAGATGTGCTAATAAAATAAAAAATGCATGCGCATTGAAATGCATGTTTTTTTACTCAAGTAGATTATTTAATATTGTTTAGTTATGTTCATTTGAATATACTCTGATTTAAATACAACGTAGGTTTTCTGATGGAAACAGCCTTAGCAAGCCAACGATATATAGACGTAAACACAGTGTGCATGCAGAGCGTAATTGTTAGAATCCACGACGCAAAGCTTTAAATTGTTAATGTGCATCCCAGCTACATATGCAAATGCGGAATCTAATATCTGATGGAAAAAAAGAACAAAATAATCATTAACAAACCTGCAACCAAATATCAACTTCCAGCAGCTGTATATTTTGGATCAACTGGGTTTCATTGTAATTAAATTGGCAAAAGATTGAAAACGAAAGTTGATTAATTAAACTAAGCGTGGAGTCTGTTCGGCGACAGAAGTTAATTAGTTAAACTAAATGTGGAGTAACTTGGCAGTGTTTGTTGCTTGGCCCGCGGTGATTCCTTCACTACTAGTGCAGTTTTGGCGATGGATTGCAGTTATGGTGATTGAGTGCAGAGTGGAGTACAGCTAAATTTATTAGTAAATAGTTTTTATAGATATTTGTTTATAAGAGGATTGCTCTTATTATTTCAAATTAAAAAAATAATTTAAAATAGAACTAGATATTTGGGAAAAAATTAGAGTAATATTTATTCTTTATTATAAGCGATTTAAAATATAACATTTCAAAAAAAATTAAGGTTCATAGGTTCTTTTTAAAATAATTTTTATATATTTTTAATTTTTCATTTTTAGAAGGGTTGAAGATTAAAAAATGTGATAAAATTGATGATTTAGGTTCTTCTAGTTATCTAGAGATTTTATGATTTTGTGGATTTTTACTGGGTTATGAATTTGAAACAAACATTGAGCGAAAACTTTATTCATCTTTATGGAGTATGTGATAAGATTGATCACTAATTATGTCTCTTATATTAACAATTAATGAATAATTAAATTTTTGAATATTAAATTATAACTTAAATATTAACTATTGTCTAAAATTTCATTTATATTTTAATAATTAAATTTCAATGAAAAATATTAAACTATTAATAATTAATAATTAAACTATAGCATAATCACACACCAAAAACACTGCATAATCTTCTTGTTAGAATAAGATGAACTCTGTTTAAATTTTTAAAGAAAAACATAACAGATACACTAACCACCTGAAGTGGTTTATCATAGTCAGCATCTTAATGTCACAATCATCTTAAAATACAAGGTAGTAAACAAGCCACTAAATATTAGGTTCTTTTAAATGTGGGCAAAAATCAAATGGTAGAACTTGATAGAATATAAATCTTTTATATCACTCTCCGGAATGGGGAAGGTCAGGAGTTTTAGTTTTGAGATGTGGGCAAAAATCAAATGGTAGAACTTGATGGAATATAAATCATTTATATCACTCTCCGGAATGGGGGAGGTCAGGAGTTTTAGTTTTGAGTCCTGTGGAATTAAGTTTTTTTTTTTTTTTTTTGTTAAAAAGGCAAATTGTTTATCACTCTTATCATCTATAAAATATGGGAAAGTAATGATGGGTTTTAAAATTAATTTCTTGATTAAAAATCTTAGTATAATGCATAAAAAATATATATTATTGAATCAAGATTCACTATTAAGGGTATTGGGGTTGAAGAATGTATAAATAAAAAAAATTCTTCTGTAAATAAGGCCTTAAAAAAAACTGTAACAAGTGATGTGCATTGCTTCTTGCAGTGCTCGGATGGCAGACTGGAAAACAGATGCTGTACAATGCTTCCTGCAGTGCTCAGATAGCAGACTGGAAAACAGGTGATGTACAATGTTTCTTGCAGTGCTCCATTCAGTTTTACATCCTGAACTTACTGGTCATCCTTGATTTGCCTATGTCTCTGTCTTTTGACAAAAACCGGTTATGGATAGTTTGTTCTGCAGATGAGTTAATAGACAACTCAAGCCGAGGTGCGATATTTTCAAGAGCAAATAACATCACATGGGGAATCCTTTTGTCATGGTGATCATGTAGAACATACTGAGCAAATATGTTTGGTCTTGAACTCCTGCGTATAAATCTGCTTGCATTCCCACTATTAGATGCATCCACTTTGAAACCCAAATCCTCAACAATTTGGAAAGGAGATGCTGAAACTACATCATCGTCCACCACACCTGGCAGGTCACCCCAACTTCCTTCCATCGATATAGAAGAAATTGGGAAGATAAATTTATTCATTGAGTTGTTCGGGGAGTAATCTACAATAAGATCACCTGTATACTCAGCAATAAATGCACCTACCTGTATGAATTCCAATGTCCTAACTCCCCAATCCTTATTTGGAGTCCTGAAGATCTCAAGCTCATGCTTCAACCCATGTTGAGCAACCCTATTTTTGCAAGTTGGTGGGCATCTACAATGAGGACCACATTCATACAGTACTGTCTTAGCTTTAACAAGTGTCCCATTGGCTCTGTAAGGAAACTCTCCTCCATTTCTTCTAACACAAAGACAGTTCTCAGCATCAGTACATATTCCAGTACAGCGGCATCCTTCTAGTAATTCTGGTTTAGGCAACCAATCAGGATATTGAACAGTAAGGAGGTATTTAAAATCATCAAGAGTATGGAGGTCTACAGAATTCACAACACATATAGAAAATTTGTGCCGTCCTTCCCCAATGTCTTCCTTGATTACACTTGTTTTCTTACCATGTGAACTGCCCCTGAACCGGACTATGTGAGAAACTAGGGGAGGCTGATCTTGTTTCCTCCTCAGTTTAAATTTATACACCAGATATCCTGCTCGTCCATTTGCTAACCAGAAATCCTCTACATTGTAAAGTCCATCATACCTATACCCACAAGGCAATTCCTCACATGATCGGATTAATCTAAGAGGCTGTTTCTTCATCCAGGTATTCCTCAGGGCAGCATTCCCTGGAGTGAGCTTCTGATCACAAACCTGCTTCTTGCTCTTATCATGAGCATTCCCACCTTGGCCTGAGTATATGATCACATCTCCGTTGTCAATATTGTCTTCATAACCTCCAGAAAAGACAATGCTGGTAGCCAATGGCTCCAAGTTACCTGTTTCTTCAGGCTTTAGATAATATATACCTGCCTGGATAGGTCTATGCAAACCTATATTGCTTAGGAGCGTCCGAGACTGGAACACATCTCCAACTTCTACACCAGGAAAAGATCCTACATGACTCTTGCAAAGATTTTGCCAAAGAAATTTCAACCTACCTGATGCCTCGTGGAATACTCTTTTGGTTTTTGGATCATCTTCAAGTTCCATAGTTTCCTGTTTCTGTGCCAGTCTCTGGACTAAAGCATGGAACATTGACACCACTGATCTCCTATCCTGGGCCTCTTTGTCGGAGACATCTTTAACCTCTTGAGAATCCTTTGGCTTATTTCTTCTTTTTAGCTTGCGCGGGCTATCCTTGGCTAGATTTGCTTTAGTCAAACTCGACTCTGCCTGTTTGGATTCTTGAAATTCAGGGCAAAGTTCTTTGGCACCGACATTAGCAGAAATGAATCCTAATTTCTTGTTTGGTATCCGATTCACCCTTTCTCTATGATATTCCAAATATGCATGCTTCCTCTTTCTTGCAGTTCCACCGGCGTCGGCTCCACCTTTAACATTAACAGAGCATCCAGTAGGCAATTCAAACGAAATGGGCCTGACATCTAATACCTGCATATTAACCTTTGAAGTAAAATGTGTGGACCTCAGGGGCTCCTTCTAAGGCCTTTGGGTTCACCCTGTTCACTGAGCCATGGCCTGAGAAGAGCTCCAAGAAAATCCAGGCAAAGGTTCTACTGCGATTAAGCAATGTAGAATGGAGAGACAAATAAGCAGGGGCAGAAAGAAAGGCTAAAAGTGCCTGTAAAATCCTTCAAGTACTCAACACAGAGCCACAAGTTCCCTCGAAGTCGAGAGTCCATCAAATCAGAGATTTATATTTGCAACTGCAAGTATAAACCCAAAACAAATAAACTCCGATTTATTCCAAGATTAAATCAACCTAGAGCCATAAGTTCCCTCGACAATCCATCAAACCAGAGGTTTCTATTTGCCACCGCAAGTATAAACCCAAAACAAATATACCTCGACTTGTTCCCAAGATTAAATCAGCATTTATTGAAACCAAATTGATCAAAGACACTGCACCGAATCCTTAACCAATTCACGGGCTGAACCCATATCAGATTGACCAAAACACCATGACACCACAGAATCTTTATAAAGAAAATCACTCCTACCAGCTGATAATGCAAGAAGATTAAACCCAAATTTATCAAAGACACTGCACCGAATCCTTAACCAATTCACAGGTTGAACCCATATCAGTTTGACCAAAACACCATGACACCACAGAATCTTTATAAAGAAAATCACTCCTACCAGCTGATAATGCAAGAAGATTAAACCCCAAAGAGACTTAAACCAACTGAAATCAAACATGATTCAATGACCAGAGAATGGCAATATTTGTTTCACAGGGAATGTCAATCTTTGTTTCACAGAGAATGGCAATACTGATTCTCTCTTCGTTGTCAAACAAAGAATGCACCATTAAACCAAAAAAACAAAAATCAAAAACCCAAATGACCATACCTTAACTCCATGCCCACAATAGCTTGAATTTGCACAGTAGATCTCTCGTGCAGCGCGCGCAGAGCTCCACTTAACTTGTTCATAACGTCCACACCATAGACCTATGGACAGCTAAAGTACCCACATCGAACACTTCATAATACCGAGCCAATCGAAAGGAAGTTGGTTTTAAGTTTTTGGTTATTAGAGTATTGTTTTCAGTTTTTTCATTATTAATTTTATAGAAGGATATTTAATATTTTTACATTTATAAAGTAGCAAAAATTTGTTGTATTTTTTAAATTTTTAGAGAAAAAATATTTTAATTGTAATTGGTGCTATACCATGAAAATTAAGAAAAAAATTCTATTATTCCTGAATATAATATAATTAAGAATAAAAAATAAAAAAAGTTTCCCATTACTCCCCAATGTTTCTTGAATCTCTGTAATATTCCATGAATCTAAAAAATAAACTTTCCAAGTTTTCTTGATTTCATTCCATTCTTTTTTACTTTTTCTCTGTCAATAACAACTTCCAATTTCTGCCTAATCGGTTTTTCTGCAGTAACTTTTCAAATGATAGCTCAATCTCCTCTCTCCTTCACCATCTTCCATGAGCCATGGAAGGGTTGACAATTGTGTTAAAATATTACTAGTATAGATCCATCTTAAAGGTTGCTCTACCAAGCCTTGAGAGATCAAATCTCTCAAGGTGCAAATCCTTTCCCTTCTATCAAATCCAATACTCACCCATTTTGTCGTTAAAATCAAGTATTCAACATAATATGTGTAGTTGAAAGGAAGGTTGCCAGTAATATTTTTTGGTACAATTAATATCATATTGTTATGGAACTCTATTAATACTCTTATCACATATGCAAATCAATTTGTTACTTGCTCAAATTAGTTCCATATCCCTACAAATTAATTGTTGCAGTGGATGGCGAAGCATTGGAAATGATAATATTATTGCACTGATAGAGAGGGAAGTTAATGTTTGTATTAGGTTATTAATTATGATGTATCCCCACGTATTAATCCATATTGTTACAATATGTGCATCCACAATTTTTATTTGGATTAACAAAAATTATCACATTATTCATGAAGAAAAATATAATAGTAATTGTGTTTAATATGGTGAGATTTAGAAAGTTTATGCAATGTCTTTTAAGAAAAAGTTTATGTAATTTAATTAGTTTTAAAATGAAAGCTTAAGGGTATATGTGAATCTCAACAGGCCTCATATATGAATTTATAATTGCTCTATTTTTATTATTGTGTTTTGATATTTAATCTATTTTTATCAAGCCGACCAATTTTTTAGTATATTCAAATTATTTTATTTTATTTTTATCTTTATTTTGGTTGATTATTATAAGCACGTAAGGAGTTGCACATTAATTTGGGTTAAGGAAATTATCACATTAATAAAAAAAAATTAATTGTAATTGTGTTTAATAGGGTGAGATTTTTTTATAGAAAAAACAAATTATGCCATTTTTTAAAGAAATTTTTTATGTGATTTAGTTAGTTTTAAAATAAAAGCTTAAGAATGTTGAGGAAATGTGAACCTCAATAGGCTTCATATATGAAAGTTAGTTTTGATTATTTTCCTATCTAGTAGCCTAGATAGTTGGCATCCACTTGCACTTTAAAGTCAACATTTGTCATCTATATCATAGTGATGCTTTAATTCCAATTCTGGGTTGATCTTGACCATTTTATGGATTCCCAAAATTAGTAACTGCTCTTTCCTGTAGATTCTACCTTATTCTGCTTTTATCTAGCTTTTCTGTCGAAAAGGTAAAGCTAGTTAACAAGGAAACTGGTATCTTTTGTTGCCAATCCATCCTCCATTATTTTCTCTCCATATTCGAAGATTAGCATGATTTTCCATCACTCTTGACAACTCACTCATGCTTTTGCTAATTCATGAGGTCCTTGACTGATTTGGGAAGTGCTTTAGCCACTTATGGAGGTTTATCATATTTGGTAAGTCTAATTTATGAGCTAGCAATGAGTTGTATTTTATCAACTCAAATCTATGTATTACCATTGTAATATTGTCAATTATTATTTATTGTTCATTCAGTAATGTGTGTTCATTAATTCATTTTCTTCTCTCCTTATGCTAATTCTCTACAATTCACAGTGAGATTAATTGTGTGCTTAGATTCTTAACTTGTTTATGAAATTCATGTTACCATTAAAACTTTAGAATTATGACAATATAACCTTTAAAGACAAAGGTTAATTTCTGATCAAAATCATCATAGACTTTGTCCAAACTATTTCACACAATATCACCATCCTCCTTTTTCTCATGCCATTTGCAGACAGAAGTGTGCACATCCCATACAACCGGAGCAGTATAAGCGCTAACCAAAACGCCCCCAACCTGTCTGAATCCACAGACCAATTTTGGTATAAATCATCATTTCCAAGGTTTAAATCGCAATTTTAATGTTTTGGGTGCTTTTAAAATCAACTATTTAGTCTAAGAAGGTCCAATAAAATTAGATAAATTGCAAAAGTTCAAAATAACAATTTTCAAGTAAAAACTTGACTGTCTTTTATGAAAAACAACCCAAAAAAAAAAAGCGGGACGTTTTAGTTAGATTTTATCCTACTCGCATACAACCCATACAAGTGTACCCATCCAAGGGCTCATGCCTTTTCTTTTAAGGTAACAAAAGCTTAGAGAAATGGCGATGGTTCTTTGCGGGCACACTTTGCATGCTCTGTGGCCGCTCTTATGGTAGACTCTACCCTGAACCTCCACTTTCTATACTCGGTCGGGGTTTTACTTCATGGGTTTCCATTCTTTTTAGTCTGGCAAGGAACTTGTTTTTCTGTCTCACTTCACCTGCTATCCTGTGGCTTCGGTGTCTCATTGGTTCTGGGTTTTTTGTTTTCTTTGGCTCACTATTGGCAGCACTTCTTGGAGTCCCTCCCCCTTCCAGGGAGACTAGTGCCAACCAGGTGAATAAAGTGGGAAGTAAATCATATTTTTCTGTCGCCGTTGGTGTGGGTTTTCTGTCAACTTTGGTATAACATCACTGCATGGGCTCCTACATTGCCATGTCTTCATATTCCTCCTATTGCTCTTGTCAGCATGCTCTAGGTTGACTTTAACAACACCTGACTTGTCCTATGACTCTAGGGTTTGCTCGCCGCTTCGGTTTTTGTTGGGCGATTTTTCTCTGTACTAGCCGGTCGATTTGTTGGGGCTTCTATCTGTGATTATCACTTTCCGCTGGTGTGTTTTCCATTTACTGGGGTTTTGACTCTTGAAGGACCGGAGGGTTTCATTTTTGAACCCTAGTTGAGTTTTTGTGTTTTGTTTTCTTCTCCGGTGGGCATTTTCTGGTGGCTTCTGCGGGGTCTATTCATCTAGGGTTTGGTTGATACCACTCTCGGGTTCCCTACTTCTATTGACTTTGGGTCGGGTATCATTAAACTCACCCTTTTGGGGGTTTTGGCTTGTTGCACCATCCTAAACCTGGGTTTTTTTAACCTAGGGTTTCTTGTTTCATTCTTGGGGTTTTCAGCTCCCGTTGACATTTGGGTTTTGGCCTGTTGTCAGCCCGCAATTTTCGGTCCTCCATGTCGAAAATACATGATGTCTCCATGCTTGCCTTGTCGGATATATCTCTTGCTCGCTCTCATCATCGCTGGAAAGCCAAAGCTCTCAAGACCTTGGAAGGGAAGCTTCGGTTTGTTGTTGGACACGATGTTTACATGGATAGGGTCGAAGCTTTGTGTTCTCGTGCTCTCATTAGTAGGCTTGAATATTGCAATATGGACAAGAAGGCCTGGTTCTCATGGGCCTCTGAACACTGGAAGTCGTTCCTTTCTTACGTTCCTATGATTAGCTTGTTGGCTCGGGGTTGGATTGTTTTTGTTTTTTTGGAGGACTCCCATGCTAAAACTGTTCTCAACTCGCTTTGGCGCATTGGCGTGGGGTCACTTGTCTTGGATCGATGGCATTTCCATTTTGACCCTCTTCAGGAATGAGTGAAGAAACGTCACCTGTGGGTTTTGCTCCCAGGCCTCCCTTTTCCTCTCTGGAATCGTTCTCTGCTGGAAGGTATTGGTAATGCTATTGGACGCTTCGTGGCCGTGGAGGATGATTTCATGAATTCCTATGACAAAAGGATGGCTAATATCCTTGTGGAATTGGATATCTCGAAGGGGCTGCCGGCAGATGTCGAGATTCTTTGTCTTGAGCGCCTGTTCTCCTAGCGACTGGACTACTTAAGCATTCCTTTCAGATGTAGTCGGTGCCGGGAAACAGGACATCTTCACTGAGATTGTCCGGTCCTCCGTCAGGGTTCAGGTTCTCCGTGGACTCAACAGCTCCCCATGGCATGCAAGTCTCCTCCACATGCTTCGAATGATCCTATGATGAGTATACCTGCTCCTCTTGCTACTCCTTCTAAGCCAGGTATTTATCACAATGTCTGCTCTCTTTTTGAAGATGCCTCTGATCATGTTATTTCTCTATTGGACTCGGTGGATGGTTGTCTCATTTCCTCTCTTTCTGTTGAGATTCCTAGCCACGTTGTTCTTAGCTCTTCTCTTGTTTCTTGTGCAGCTATTGTTTGTCATGTGGCTATGCCCACGTCCATCTCATGCCCACCTTCAGTGCACCCATCTTTGGCAGCAAAGGGATCTCTTCCGTATACACCCTCGACTTGCATGCCTTCCAACTCCCTTTCCTTGAATGCCGAGGTCTCTCCTCCATCCATTTTTCTGGACTTAGATTTTCCTCCCTTGATTCGCTCTGATCCCAATGTTCTCTCGACTCCTCCTCTCAGTCCTGTTTCCTCACCATCTTTCGCTGACCCCTCACTACAAAGGTCCCTGGATATTTTCTCTTCCAAGACCCCTCTCTCCCCGCCCGTCTTACCTTTGGATTCTATTCGTTTCAAAAATGTTACGATTAGAAAGAAAGAAAAAAAAAACTTATGAACTTTTGGCTCCTGCTCCTGCCCCGTATACCCCTTTATCCACCAAACTTAAAACACGGCTCGTCAACATTCTTCTTCTCCTCTTAGGGTTCTTAGAGCTATGACCCCAAATCAGAGCGGTTCTTGATGCGCATTCTCTCACTTAATGTTCATGGCTTAGGGGGCTTAGCCAAACAAAAAAGTCTTCTTCATCTGTTCTCTTCTCTCTCGCCCGATGTCATTCTCTTGCAAGAAACTATGAATAGTACCTTTCCTGCCTCACTTGCTTTTTCCAAGCTCTGTCCTGGTTGGGAATTCTACGCCACCAGCTCCTCTGGTCTTTCAGGGGGCATTCTATCTGGTTGGAACCTGAAACTAGTAAAGTGCAAAGCCTTTCATACTGTGGCCAAGATCTTACTCAAGGCTCACATCCGAGGGACGACCATCACTCTTTCCATCCTAAACTGCTACGGACCCTACCTTCATAGAGAAGCCTTTTGGAATTTGGTGGCTAGAGGTGGTCTACTTTCCTTGCCTAACTTGATTCTTGTGGGTGATCTGAACCTCACATTGAATGGGTCTGAGGTTTTGGGTTCTAAGGCTCAAATTGATCCTCTGGGACCCTTTTTTACTAAACTCTTCTTTAATAATCAGTTGGCGGATGTGGCCCTTTTGTGTGCTGGGCCTACTTGGCAGAATGGTAGATTAGGGGATGAGGGCATATCAAAAAGGCTTGATAGATTTTTGCTTTCAGACAATCTAGTAATCCTTCTAGCTCGACATTAGGTCTAGGCTCATCGATCTAGAGTTTCTGATCATTTTCCTATTCTTTTTGAATGGTTGGATTGTCCAGTCTCTTGTGCTTTCCCTTTCAAATTCAATCACTCTTGGCTGGCTAATGAGGATTTTGTTAAAATGGTTAGAACTGAATGGCCTCTTATTTCCTCCGATGTTTCGGTGGATGCTATGGGAGATCTATCTGTCAAAATGTGTCTTCTCAATGGTTTATTCAAATACTATACTAAACTAAAAACCATTGAGATGAAGGACAAATCTGCTCTCTTGGAGGTTGAAATGAACTCTCTTCTTGACTCCACGACCTCTGGTATTTTGGGTGCCAGTGATCAATCTCGACTTGCAACACTTAGACTTGAGCTACAAAATTGGGTGGATCATGAAATACATTCTGCTAGATTACAAAGCAGATTGTCTTGGGCACTACAGGGTGATGCTAATACTAAATACTTCCATGCTGTGGCTTCAGCTAGAAAAAACCATAATGTGATCTGGGGTCTTGAAGATGAGGTTGGCAACTTGGTTATTGATGATTTAGGCTTGAAGACTCTGGGGATTTGGTATTTCAAGAATATTTTTGCTAATGATCATCTAACCAATATTGTGGCCCAACTTAAGGTCATTCGATTATTTCCTTCCTTCATCAGCCCTGAGGAAAGTGAGTCCTTCACATGTCAAATCTCATTGGCAGAAGTGGAGACTGCACTCAAATCTTTCAAAAAGGACAAGTCCTCGGGTCCTGATGGTTGGCCTATGGAATTTTATCTGGCTTTCTTTGACATTTTGGGGCCTAAGCTTGTTAAGGTGGTCGAATCCTCCAGAAATAATGGTCGGGTGGCACCCTCCTTAAACTCCACCTTTAACACGCTTATTCCATGAAGGAAAAGTCTGTCTCTTTTGCTGATTTCTGACCCATATCCCTCTGCAATCTGGTTTATAAGTTGATTTCCAAGGTGGCTGCATTGAGACTTAAGCCCTATCTAGATAATTTCATCTCACCATAGCAATTTGGATTTTTGAAGAATCGACAAATTACTGAACCTCTGGCTATTACGCAGGAAGTTCTTCACACTATCAAAGCCAAAAACAGGTGTGCACTTATATTAAAACTGGACCTTACTAAGGCTTTTAATAGGGTTAATTGGACATACATTAGACTTATTCTTCTTCAAATTGGGGTCCCTTTGGTTGGAGTGAACTGGATTTTGGGTTGCTTATCATCTGTGAATTTTTCCCTACTTGTTAATGGCTCTCCTTCTAAATTTTTTACTGCTTCCCGAGGCATTAGGCAGGGATGCCCTTTATACCCTCTACTGTTCATACTAGTCATCGAAGGGCTTAGTCTGCTGATCGAGGATGCTAAAATAAATGGTAAGATTAGGGGAATCAAAATTTCGTCTCAGCTATCTCTCACACATCTACTATTTGTGGACGATGTGATCATGTTTGGTATTGGTACATTTGAGGAATGGATGGCTTTTAAAGTTATACTGGAAATTTTTTGTGAGGCCTCTGTTATGTAAATCAATATGGATAAATCATGTTTCCTGCATAATGATTTGGATACTGACCTTATGCACAAGATCATAGGGTTTCTCCCTTACAAATCCGAGCACATTAATAAGGGCTTTAAGTATCTCGGCTATTTTATTAATCCTCTTGGGTATTTGGTCAAGAATTGGCACTGGATCCTAGCTAAATTCAAGCATAGAATTCATCATTGGACCTCTCGTCTATTATCTATTGGTGGCAGACTTGTTCTGATTAAATCAGTGCTCTCTAGTCTGCCAGTCTACTGGATGGCACTAGTTCTCGTCCCTCTGTCCATTCTTGATAAACTCTGAAGCATGATTTTTTCATTTCTGTGGGGTTCATCTACAAAGAACAAGAAATTCCACCTTGTTAATTGGCATACTCTTGCTTTCCCGACTTCTCTGGGTGGATGGGGTATTAAGCAGTTGCTCTAGTTTAGTCTCTCTTTGCCGCTTAAGAGCTTTTGGCAGGCTTTAAATGATAATGGTTTTTGGTTCCAACTGCTGTCTGCGAAGTATATGAAAAAACTTCCATTGCACTCCTAGCTTCGTAAGAAATTTTTTACATCTCGAGGTGTCTCCACGATCTGGAAGGGTTTCCTTCTTACGCTCTCTTGGCTAGGAATGGGATGTCTATTCAGTTGGGTTTGGATCCTATTGTTGGTCTTGGGTCTTCATTTCTGCTCCCACTTGATCTACGTGAATATTTGGAGGATTATGGCATTTGCACATTGGATCAAGCTCGAAATCTCACCCCTAGTGCTCAAAGTTATTGGTTCACGACATCAGAATTGGACCTTCAGGGAGAATGTAAAACTAAATGGGACTGTTACATTGAAGGGTTGGAGTATGGCAGGAACCATTTATCAGACTCTTGTGATTCTTTATTATGGGCTTATAAACAATATGTGGGTCCACTCTCTGCTGCTATGGGTTATGATTGTATAGCTTCCTCGCTATGCTCTGTGGTTCAGCCTTCTGTCCTTGACATGCTCTGGAAACTCAATATTCCTTTGAAAATAGGATGATTCATCTGGTTGACGGTTAGGAATCGGATATTGACTTGGGATCAATTGCAACATCGGGGCTTGTAGGGCCCGAGTATATGTGTTTTATGTTATAGGGGAGAAGATAATGCCCATCATCTCTTCCTTGACTGTCCTTTCTCCAAAAGCGTCTTTTCCTACTTTGAAGATCGTTATAGGATACCCCCGTCTCTTTTTGACTCGGTCTCCTCCTATCTGGAACATTGGTTCAGAAGAATTCTGGTTTATGCTCATTTCAGATGTCTTCCTATTTTCTTCTATTGGTGTATCTGGAAACACAGAAACCGATGCATTTTTTACAATAAACTGCCCACTATCCTTGCTCCTCTTAAACAGATTGATAACCTCATTCTTTTGTATCTAGTTCCTAAAAAAAAAAAAACAGAAATATTGGCCCTAGTCCCTTGATCTGTTACCCATGTGGTTTTCTTGATGGAGCCGCTGCAGGAAATATTGGTGGAGCTGGATCTGTGATTCATCTGAATGCCTCATTTTTTATAAACTTTTTCGTGAGCTGTGGTAGTAGCACAAACACTCGATCTGAGCTACTAGCACTATGGGCTATTCTGAGGGTCAGGAAGCTGATGGGAATACCAATGCACTCTATATTTGGTGATTCTCTAGTCATTATCTCTTGGGTAAACAAACTTGCTACTCTTAATGTCCCATCTCTGAGTCATTGGTGTGATGACATTCTTTCTATGCTGCAATCGTTTCAATCTGTGACCTTCAAACATATTTTTCGTGAGCATAACCAGCATGCTGATGGTCTTTCCAAGCAGGCTTTGGAGTTGGATATGGGATTCAGCACCTTTTATGAATCTCTGGATGGCATGATCATGGGAAATTTAATCTTTTCTAGCTTGTGCAGGGCCATATGCTCTAGATTTATTTTGGCACTTATGTGTTTTGATTGAATTAGTTCTTAGATATTATAGAAGAGACTTACAACCTGCTTGTTTTGCTCAGGATTAGTCTATTTTGAGGTCATCCTAGAACTATTTTATCAGCATATTCTGACCTGTAATAACAGGAATGATGAGGAAGTCTACAATAGACAGACTTCGTGCTACTATGTCCCTTTGATTGGCTATCTGGATGTTACTTAGATAGTAATTGTTTTATTTTGATGGGGTTCCTATATGAGCATTAATTGCTATGACTAAGAATCCCTCTATTGGCAATATGTATAAGATGTCTTTTGATTCATGAATGAATAACAAAGACCGGTATTTTTTCCTCTGAAAGAAAAACAAAATCTTGGAGAAAAACAAAACCTTCATGTTTTTTCGAATGAAACAATTACCCCTTGATAAGGGAGAAAACGCCCCTTTCCTTCAACAAATGCCTTTATTTTTTAACAATCTTTAAAGCATTCGTGCTGCTTTAAGTTGTAAAGCATTTACAATATACTAATTTCTTTTATAATTTTAAAGCATGTAGCCTTTTTATGATTTGAATATCCTTCTAATATATATATGAGATTTTCTTGTGCATAAGCTTTTATAGCATTTTAAAGCTTTAAAAATTTTCAGGACTTTAAAACACCTCTTCTTTTTAAGATATAAATGAAAAAAATTATGTGAATAAGAATTATAAAATATATATAATCATAACATATTCCTATATTATAAATATATATATATGTTAGGATAGCTTTCATCCTCTAATTTCCACACAAAGGTGTTTATAATTACCAAAGGTAATTATGAATTATGAATGGCTTATTTGTGCCATATAATAAAAAATATATGAGAATATCTTTATTAATAAACTAAACTTTATTTTGTTCAGTGCTTAACGATATAATTTTTGCTATCCTTTAGGCTAATATATCATTGCTATCTAGATTTAGTCTTTCATTTTATTTGATATCGTTTAGTATTAGTTAGTCTTATGCTAATTGTTAGGTTGTATGAGCTTATTACCACCCTGCAATGATTAGTAGTTTCTTTGGAGTCTCTACCTAGGATTAGCCGTTAACGTAATTATACGACACTTATAAACTTAAGTTCTCATCTAGTGAAAATCATAGTTCACTTATTGTCAAGTTCCCATGGCACCAAGATGATACTTGTTATCAAACTCATGGATACCCATCCATTCAACCTCTCTCCCTAATGGATTCCATGCCCCTGTTGTTTAGTTGTGTCGATCCTTCAGTTTCTTAAGTCTACAAATTCATAATTACAACTTAGGAAATCATACTTATACTTACAATGTTTTACTTATGCAGCCTCAGCCTTGAGCTCCTTGCCATGAACGATTACACAATCACACTTTATATTACACAAGTATAGGGGTAAAAAGTAGGATATCGCATACTTGCATTTTACTCATTATGCATGTGAAAGATATCACGAGCATATCTTTGTATAGGTATGTAAATTTTCATCATAACTTATTCAGTTTCAATTGCATGATTTTCCTAATACCTACAACTTTTGATGAAGATGTCTACAACATAGTGTTGATGTATTTGTAACTTCGGAATGTATTCACTTGTATATTTCATATATTGTAACTGACTGTTTATTCCGGGAAGAGTCTGTAATGTATTTGAGTCATTTCATGCCCTGATGTTCGTATCGGGAGATTTAATAATGTAAACAAGTCATGTAAAGGCATTGTGGGTAATCCTCCTATTTTTCAAGGGTTAAAGTCCCCACAGTTGTGGGGCCCTAGGGTTATTAGACTATCCTAGAGTAGTCGACCCTATGTGAGTTATTATAAGTCAGGGCAATAGTCCCCACTGTTGTGTTAAGAATAACCCTCCTTGTTGGTCGGAGGGGCAAAGTCCCCACAAGTTGTGGGGCACTAGGGTTATTAGACTCTCCTAGAGATGTTGACTCTAGTAAGTAATTGTTAAGTGAGGCCGACATGTTGGAGTGGACATTAAGTGAATGAAAGAATATAAATAGAGAGTGAGCCTCTTTATTTATCACACACACACTCACTCATTGGGACGCATGAGTGAGAGAGAGAAGTTGCTGGGACAAGAGAGAGACTACTGTTGTCAGGAGATCATTTTATGTTTTCAGGTTTTACTTTTGGTGTTGATTCTATCTCTGAGGAAGTTGCAGGCATTTTTCCTTTATGGTTTCCCCGAGGAAAATTCTTTGTGTCTCTTGTCTCTTGTGTTTTTTGCTGTGCATGTTATTCTCTCAGTTAAAGATCCTAAGATCATAATGCTAGCTTGAATGATAAAAATCTAACATGGTATCAGAGCTAACCTGATAAGAAGACATTGTGCAGCTTCAGAAGCTAGGGCTTCTTAATTTTTGGGTCTCTCTCCACAATCCATTAGAAAAAGTATGTTAGGATGACCCTCCATTAAAGGGCGCATCTTTATGTCGAAGCGGAATTCGATTCCGAACATTTTCAGTTTTTGGTGCGAGAAATTAGGGATTCTTACAGAAGAGTAATTTTTGAGAGAGATCAACATAGGATTTATCTCCTCATCAAAATTGAAGTTTAGAGACCTGGGTTGAGATTTTTGGTTGGGTATAACTTCAAGAAAGTCAAACCCTAGTTTGACCCCGAGCTGGAAAAACCCTAAATACTAAAAATGATAAGTTTTGGTGGATTTGCTATATCTATGGATTGGAGAAGGATCAAGAGCTAAAACTTTCACAGGCCGAATATCAAATCCTTATTTACACCATGTACAAAATTGCTCTTCAAATTCACTATATTCTGGGAGATATTATCCCTACAAGTTAGGGTTCTAGCCTCTTCCAAGATTCATCCCTAAATAGGACACATGGGGAGAATTGTTATATCTCGGGCTACAAAGGTCCAAATGAAATTTATGAAGATGTTCCAGAAATTTCACATATTGTACTTGTTTTGGTCCTAGTTTCATACCTATAATATGAAACAGTGACATGTGGACATTTGTACAACTTCACTGTTTTGAACTGTCCTGTAACAGGTCACCTTGGGAAAATGATCATAAGTCCCAATTGGTGAAACCAATTCTGATGAAACCTATGGTGTTGGAACAGGGATAGGTGAGGATACCTTAGTGAGAAGTTTCAGACATAGAGGAGTGGTAATTTTGGAAATATTGTAGAAACAGTATCAGGAATTTCTGTAGAAGAAATTGGTAAACTAGGGCTTCCTGTTTCGGGAGCTTCCCTCCATTGTTTTCAGAAAAGGAGTACATTGGACAACTCAAATTGAAGAGATATATCTTTATATCAAATTAGATCTGAAAGAATCTAAGTTTTGAAAATTAGGGTTTCTCTGACAAACCCTAGATCAGCCAGCTTCGGAACCACGACGGACACCTCAAATCGATAAGATCTAATCTTTTGCTATTTTCATTTGAGGTTGTCATTTCCAAGTGATCTATCACATCAGCTTGATGAAAAGCTTGGTGAAGTTGACAAATTCCAAGAATGGAAGTATATGATCTCTATGATGAAAATGAATTGGACACCTACATAAGTAGAGAGGTTCCAGTTCCAGAGGGAGATGAGGCTAAAAGCCTTACACACAAAGAACTTGGTGAAGGACAAGAAGATCATTGTTGATTCAATCATGGATCACCTTAATCACCTTATACCACAAGTGTCTTCCCTAAAGACACCGAAAGAGATGTTTGATTCCTTGACCAAGCTATTTGAAGGGAAGAACATAAATCATAATATTACTTTGAGAAACTGGTTGAAGAATGTGAAGATCCAGGAGAGACCATACAGTCATACTTTACAAGGGTCTCTCAAATCAAAGAACAAATTGAAGTGGTAAAAGAAGAAGTGAAAAATGCATAAGTGGTGATAGCCACCTTGAATGGCCTCCCAGGATCATGGGATTCATTTAGGTGAGGAATGTGTGTCAGAAGGAAGTGATTACTTTCATCAAACTCTGGGAAGAAGAAGAAGCTCGACTCATGATAAGAGAAGAGAAGATAGGAGTAATTGAAGATCAAGATCTCACCATCCAAAGAAGATCCCTCAAGCAATGAGGAATATGAAGAACTCAACCTCTTATCCATCTTATCATTTGGATAAGAAATGATGCTATTATGAATGAAGATGACGATAAAGCTGAAGGCTCAAGAAGGAGTCTACCCACGAAACAAATAAAGATAAGTATTCAATTGTCATTTCATGATATTGTTTTTGTTATGCATTTGTTTATATTTAGTTGATGTATCATGCATGATAGAATGTTTGGATTAATGACAGTATCCTACTAATATGCATGTGATGGGTAAGTAGATCATGGTGCTATACAACTCTCCATTGCTACTTATCTAGAATGAAACCTCTTTTCTGACAAATTGGGTTAGGGCACAATCTCAATGTTGTCCTGGTAGAAATGGAAGGAATATAGAAATGTTTTCGTGTGATATGGATGAATGTTGTATTGGCTAAAATAGTTGCATGATCATATATTTATGCATAAGAATTTTCCATTATGAATATTACTTATGAAATTTCTCTAACCATGCAAATGCATTTGAATTGTAGGAAAGATCGCGTAAACTCTCCTACAAGAAAAGAAGGATGAGACTTGTTCCGAAGAACAAGTGATGACAGTTCAAGATGAAGAATAATATGATGAATGCAGAGACATCATTGATGCAAAACCTTCCAACTAGGAAGAAGTAACCAAGAAGAAAGGGAAGACCAGTTTAAGAAGAATGATGTCTAGGATGCAGTATCGATACGTGAAGGGAAGTTTGTAGTTCCATCATGAAGTAGATGGAAACATCGTGGGATACAATGCAAGATTCGTAGCACGAGGCTTCTCATGAAAAGAAGGCATAGACTACGAAGAGAAATTTGCAGCCACTGGAACTGAAGTCACATGAAAGGTAGAATCATGTGTGCAAATGAAAGAAGTCCTTGTACAAGCTCAGAAGAAACCCATGGGATAATACATACATGAGGAGCTTGATGAAGATCTTAACCTTTGCTACAAGGTTGAAGATGAAAGCCTACAGAGGATGACAAGCTCATAGATGGGTGCAAGAGCGCTTTCAAAGATAGAGCATCTTGGTATCCAATGACCCTAGATGGATACATAGAATATTAGTAGCATAGGAAGCTACTTGTCACTCCAGTACATAATGTTTCAGTGCATAGAGTACGAAAGATAGAGGGAGTATGATGATTCAAGGGGAGTGAATACAGAAGATCCTAAGGTTCGACATGGTACAACAGGATGGATAGATTACTAATGAGTCTAGGCTTTACTGAGAGTAAAGTGGATTCCAACCTTTGCTTCAAGGTTGAAGGTGAAAGACCAGTGATGCTCTTGTTATGTGTTGATGCACCATTTTCTAGGCATGGTGGTGTGGCAGAATGCGAATGAAATCTTCCTCAGACAAGGGAAATATGCAGTAGAGATCCTGAAGAGGTTCAGGATGATGGAATGCAAGGCCATGACCACACCTAAGGCATCAAACATGAAGCTATTGAGTGTTTCTTCATCAGATTTGGTTGATGCCACGATGTATCGTCAGATGATTGGGTCCTTGATTTACCTGATAAACACAAGACTAGATATTTGATTTGCTGTGAACACCTTGAGCCAGTTCCTGACAGATCCGAGACATGTTCACTTGATTGCTGCAAAGCATATTCTGAGGTACCTAAGGGGTACAGTTGATTATGTGCTCAAGTATGAGGTGAATCAGAAGATTAACCTGGAGGGTTATGTTGATTCAGACTGGGTAGGCAGTTCCATCAATAGGAAGAGCACCTCAGGGTGTTGCTTGAGTATGGGATCAAGTGTGATCTCTCGTTTTAGTAGGAAGCAATCCTGTGTGGCACTGAGTACAGCTGAAGTAGAGTATGTCGCAGCTTGTTCAGCTAGTTGTGAGGAAGTATGGCTGACGAAGCTACTGTCTGATTTATTTGATCTCCAATTGGATGCTACTTGTATATATTGTGACAACCATGGTTGTGTGAAGTTGTCGTAGAACCCGGTGTTCCATGACAAGTCGAAGCATATCGAGATCAAGTATGACTATATCAGGGATATGGTGTAGAGGGGAGCAATGAATCTCTAGTATGTTGTGGCAGACGAACAGATAGCTGAGGTGTTGACAAAGCCATTAGCTAGAGTGAAGTTTGAGTACTTCAGGGAGAAGCTTGGTGTTCTATAGATCGAGGTTCCCTTCAAAGGGAAGTGATGAGTCTGTGATCCATTCTGACATGGTGAGAGGATTGGTTCCTTCCATGGTCAGATGTAAGGGCTGAGCCATTCTATCATGATGAGAGGATTCGTTCCTCACATGTCAGATATGAGTGCTAAGCCATTTTGATGTGACTATATAATTGGTTCCTACATGATCAGATATAAGCGTTCAATGCCATTCTTAGTTGGAGGTACCTGGTCAGTTACCGGGAAAGCTCAGTCTGGGACTGAGGGCAATTTTGATATGACTATAGGATTGGTTCCTACATGATCAGATGTGAGTGCAGAGCCATTCTGAGGTGATTGTAGGATTGGTTCCTACAATGATTAGATGTAAGTGCAGAGCCCTTTTTGGCATGGAGGATTGGTCCCTCGCATGGTCAAATGTAAGTGTTGATCCTTTCTGACATTGTTTGTCAGATGTAAGTGCAGATCCCTTTTGGCATGGAGGATTGGTTCCTCACATGGTCAAATGTAAGTGTTGAGCCTTTCTAACATTGGTTGTCAGATATGAGTGTTGGGCCTTTCTGATAGGGTTGTGGGATGTGTTCCCACATGGTCAAATGTGATTGTTGGGTGTGCCTTTTTGATGTGATTATAGAATTGGTTCCTACATGATCAGATATAAGTGCTAGGTGGGCCATTATAACTTAGGTTCATATATAAGTGCTGGAAAAGACCTACATGGAGGCTAGGCCTACAACCAGCATGAAAAAGGGTTGGATTTGTAGAACTTCTTGTGACGAGAAGAATCAAGAGATAGCACCCATAATGATGACCTAGCATAGATGTTCCAGAACTAGAGATGATCCAGATCCAGTGATGATCCAGATCCAGTGATGATCCAGATCCAGTGATGATGATCTAGATCGAGTGATGATCCAGATCCAGTGATGATGATCCAGATCAAGTGATGATCTAGATCAAGTGATGATGATCCAGATTGAGTGATGATCCAGATCCAAATGAAGATGATGAGAACTTGACGATGATTCAGATGATACAAAGAAGAAGACTTGTACTGATAAATTGTGTTGAGAGAATACCTTCCTAGTTAAGAGGGAGTGTTGATGTATTTGTAACTTTGGAATGTATTCACTTGTATATTTCATATATTGTACCCCGATGTTTACTCCGGGAAGAGTCTGTAATGTATTTGAGTCATGTCATGCCCCGATGTTCCTATCGAGAGATTCAATAATGTAAACAAGTCATGTAAAGGCATTGTGGGTAACCCTCCTAGTTCAAGGGTAATAGTCCCCATAGTTGTGGGGCCCTAGGGTTATTAGAATATCCTAGAGAAGTCGACCCTAGGTGAGTTATTGTAAGTCAGGGCAATAGTCCCCATCGTTGTGTTAAAGATAACCCTCCTTATTGGTCGGAGGGGAAAATTCCCCACAAGTTGTGGGGCACTAGGGTTATTAGACTCTCCTAGAGATGTCGAGTCTCGTAAGTAATTGTTAAGTGAGGCCGACATGTTGGAGTGGAATCTAAGTGAATGAAAGAATATAAATAGAGAGTGAGCCTCTCTATTTATCACACACACACTCACTCATTGGGGCGCATGAGTGAGAGAGAGAAGTTGCTGGGACANTATTTGTGTCTCTTGTCTCTTGTGATTTTTGTTGTGCATGTTATTCTCTCAGTTAAAGATATTAAGATCATAATGCTAGCTTGAATGATAAAAATCTAACACATAGTGTAACCATTATTTTAACACATGCAAAAGGAAACATATCAAATACACAAAATTCGTATAACCAGGTAAACCTCTACACCCATGATGCATTCAACTAATCATGTCAAACTTCTAGAAGCCTTTATATGCCACTATCAATCATATCCTTTAATCTATGATCATTAAAACATTCTAAGTAATCAACTTGAGTCATGCTTTTCTATAGCATAATTAAATTTTCTCATACTTCAATATATCAATTTTCATTTCATTGTCAGAATTATGCACCCAATTGTTTTACAAATTTATTTTCCTAAGCAAGTCATCTACATCATACCAATTTTGTAAATGCACTCTATTCCTCTTACCCAGTTTCATGGTACTTACATTTATGGTTCAATCATGATTGTTTATAGAGTTTATTTAATAGAATATAATTATTACTATTATGCATACCTACTTCTTTGTGACCATGAAATTCTATTCATACAAGAATGATTTATATTCGTCACCCAACAAATATTTACAATAACATATTTACAAACTCACTTCTATCACATACTCAAGTCTCTGAGACCCTTTATATGCTTCAACTCTCAATCAGAACATAACAAAATTATGCTATGCATGTCATATAAGGTAAAAATTTACTGCAATATCTTGCATTTAATCATAATTATTTTACAGATTACACAACATACCTATACATATGTGAGTCCATTAGGTTGTAGTGTTGTTATTCTATTACGATCACAGGGTCTTCACTCATTGAAACCATTGCATAGCTCCTTAGTTCATGAGATATTAAAGAATAACCCTAATTTCACTAGATATTAATAAATACCTACCAAAATCATTTTGTTCATTCCTCCTCCCAATACATATTTCCAATTAAAAAGATTTATTTTTATGAGATATTCCTTATTTTTACTAAATATTCTTTGTATACCCCCCAACACCTATAAATCCCCATTACCCTACTCCTTGACCCCCAATATGTACAATATATAGATCTTATTTTTCACATATTGAAAACCCCCCTTTATGAATTAACGTGATAAGATATTGGTCAACAAAGTGAATCCTCTATGAAGAGAACACATATAGATTCTTGCAGCAACACCCTTTACAAATACAACTCAGCATATTCAAACCTTAAAATGTGAAGGGTGTCGGTCTCAGCCAAAAATGCACCCACATACAATACACAATACAATTTTTTCCTTCGATTTGATACTTGCAAAACACAAGTAATTACAAAAGATACATAGTAATTTACAAACAAAGACAGTTGTAAGTTACATATATGATTGTTCAATTGAGGAATCTACTATACCAGAGATGATGATTTGGTTCTTTGGTTTCTCCTAATCAAGCTGCAAAATTGCTAGTTTCAAAAATGACAGCAATAACCAACAAGAGTTTATGCACAATATTTACAACCACTCCCAAGCCTTTTCTGGAATCCTAATACTATCACTTGCTAGCCAGACTCACAACCAACACTTTTTGCAACAGTTCACAATAATTTCTTCTCTGCAACACAATCAACTTAATTATGTGGTAATTTTAATTCTACAACTATATTACATTTAATTATGATCTATCAACAATTTTAAATCTACAATTATCAATTTAATTCAACAGCAGCAACACTATTCAATTTTGCATCACTATCAATTCTATTCTAAATCTTTCAATTTTATTCTGCGGCATATTACACTTGATTATACACTTGGTGCTATTACATGGAAAATTACATTCATGTTGTTCTCCAACTCAAATATTCATTGAAGATGAAATACATGGACAATATTTAATATTCTAAAATGATATAGTTATTTTGTTGAAATAGTAGATAGAGCGAAACATTTTTGCAGTAGCAGCTCGATGTCTTTCAATGGAAAAAATTGCAGTAGTCCTTTAATGGAATCTCACAACTCCAATGTTTTCCAGCATGATTGTAACACACATTCACCATGTAGCATCAATTGATTGGATTCTCTCCCACATAGTGCAACACTCGAATACATTGGAAAACATTCATAAAAAATGCATCTCTTCACCAACAAGAGGTCACAATAGTCTTCTCAGTTTTTTGGCTCACCTCTTGGGGGACTCAAACTGAGACATTTAACTTGAGTTACTGTTCATTCATAAACAAAAATCTTGTCAAGACTTGACCTCTATTTACTCGTCAGGTAAATCTTGTCTAACTCCAATTAGACAAGTTGAATTATGACTAGACAATTCGGATTTTGACAAGTTAAACTTGACCAAAATACTTTGACAAGTTTTTACAGTGACCTACAAGTCTTCAATAGACTACTTTTGATCAAGATACTTATATGGATTTTGACCCGACACTTTTTATGTGGACAATACTTACTTGAATTCCACCTCTTTTACTTTTACCGACTTTGATTCCGGCCAACTCCTACTTCGACTTATCCACTTTTAGTCAAAATTTTACAAAGGAGATGTGACGTCCCCGACCCTCCGACCGACGAAGAGGACGCTACCGTAATGCTGCAATATAATCTGGGCAACTAGCCCCATGAACATGCACATGATAAGATTTGAAATGCTTTGAACTAAAACATGCATAGATGCATAATTATTTATCATACAATGGAAGAAAAATACATTCCATTCAATCCTTTAGCATGTTCATCATTTTCATTAAACAACAAATACAATCGTAGAGATGAAATAAACAAGAATAATTATCTTATGAAGAAGCTCGTCCCGCAACCAGCTATGTTGCTACAACACTCCACCCAACCATAGGCCAGTGTGCTCCTTAATCTCTCAACAACACTGCCACCCCTGAGTTGGGCATGATTCCCCAAGGAAAAGGAAACTATCAAGCTCACACATAGCTAAAGGATACACAACTCATCCAAGCCAACGCGGTTGGGTTTATCAGGCTATCAGGAGCTGGAAACGCTGGTTGCTAAGCTAGTGGGATCATTGAAGAGCTAAGGAAACCTGTACCAGAGCTATCCTGACTTCTAAGACATCCACACACACCCAACACAAGGAATCATCCCCTTCTTTGTTGCACAGTCCCTCAAGCCATGACTTCCCTTCTAGTGCTATTCAGGGGGTGTATAGAAGAAAGTCAGCTCTCTAGCTCTATCTGTGAGGCTCCTGCACATACTAGGTTTATCAAGCACACTCAAGCTCATTTCCACTCCCAAACAGTCCAAGGACTAACCACTGTGCATGCACAACAAAACAACAGCTTTGGGATTGAAAGGAAAACACCACAGACCAAAACCGAAATGACAATTGGGTAATACATAGCCTAGACTGAGCAATTTGACTCTAGATTCGTTTATGGCCCTCTCGTAGCCAAAACAACCCAACAACAAACTCATAGCAACCCAAATTTGTGGGGAAACCATCAGCAATTTCTCAGTTGCGTGAAGGTGGATTCACATACCTAGACCCACAATGTGAAGATAAACTACACATAGCAAAATCCAAAAATGAAATTCACACATAGGAAACTTCCATCCTTTTGAGAGAATGAGCCCAACGTGGATGTCTAATGATGATGGAAACGTCCAGGAGCCCAAAATCGTGAATGAGAACCACAACAAAAAAATCGTGAAGGTCCAAAACAACTCCCAAGCTTCACTGTGTGAGGGAAAATGGAAGAATGGGGTTGTGGTCTCTTCTCCTCCTGCCCACGTGAGGATGAACGTGCTCCCTGGTGGAGTGTGCGTCTGGGAAAGGAATGAAAATCCTGCCACACACCAATGCCCATACAAAAATGTTTTCCTAGGGAAATAACTGGCCCAACTAACTCCAGAGGATTTAATTTGGTAGTTGAGACAAGAATAAGACAAAAGGTTGTTGAATTAGACAAGGGATAAAGGGTGAGTAAGAAAAAAGATAGCTAACAACTAAATGGGTTTATCAATCGACACTTGGTTGTTCCCCAATGGCTCCCAAGTGTTAGACATCCCCCCCATATCCTTAGGAAATCATGCCCTTTTCATTATGGTTGCATTGACATAGTTGGTTGTGGGTATTTTAATTAAAATGCATATTTACATGATGCCAAAATTATACTGTGCTAGCTAGCATAAAATACCATCAGAAACGATTTTAATCGCCATAACATAAAACATTAAATCGATTGTGGGGATCTTTCTTTTATCTCCACACCATGATTAATTACAATATATACATCATATACATTTTTAATGCAAATGAGGTAAAAAACGGGGTGTTACAGGAGATTCCTTAGTCTAAAGATTAAAAACACTTTTCACCGATCGGTAACTTGGACTAAAAATTGGCACAACTATAATCGACAGACTTACAAAATCATATAAACAAATATTAAGTAAGACTTGTGTCGACCACTCTGTCGTAAAAACTCAAACTTTTACACAAGGCAATGTGTATGGATTCTTTGATATTTCACTTAAACTGTAAATGTAAACAACACTTACTCAAGTAATTTTTGATAGAGTGTGCGGCTAAATAAAACATGCATTCAACAATAACAATGGATTTATAAATCTTGTCGAGACATAACAAGAACTATTGCCACAAATACAAACTTGGAAATTTACAAGGATGTTTCACCATTTACAAAGCTTTGGCTCTCATCACTTTCCAAAATCACATAGAGCTTGAGCTCTTAAACTCTAATGGAATTTTCCCTTCTTCTCCACTTTTCAATTCTCTTTTTTCACTATCTTTTGTTGACTTACAGTCTTCTTTTTCATATAGACAAACTAAAACAAGTTCTCTTTGAAACTATCGACTTAACGTTAAATACTCTAATAACTATCCACCTAGAAACTTATCTTCAGAAATTTAATTAGACAGGTTTATATAAGAGATACATGAACTCTTCAACCTGTCAGAGAAAGTGACAGAGCATGACCAGCTATATACTTTGACAGAGTCGAATAACAAGATAAGAGGATCAACGAGTAATTAATGTTTCCAACATCACCCAACTCTCAACCAGACAACCCTACACTAGTTATAATGTAGCACTGTACTCATTGATATTACGTAGCAGCATATAAACACAACATATATCAACATGCAAAGATGCACTTTTCACTTCAGTATACCAAATTTCAGCTCCACGTCGCATAAAAATAAACTGGTCAAGAGGTCAGAAACCAATTCATATCTCTTAATATGGTCCTCTACAAGTTTCCATATGCAGGTATGTGGGTCTCCACACAATTCACATCTCTGCTTACATCTCCAGTACAACATGTAAAACATTCTCACCATGCATCAGATTGAATGCTCCATTTATTTGTACATGTCCAACCATGGCACTTGAGATTGATGGTATTCACATATCTAGATCATAGTGGTGACTTGTTCATGTTGGCTCCATGGTAGCAACAACCAATTGTGAGGGAGGAATGCAAATCCATGAGCCAACAAACTAGGGTTCACCCACCGCTCTAAACTCATTGTATTCATGGTGACTCTGCAGCTCCCATCGTGGTGGGATATTTTAGATTAAACTAAGCGATATCACATAGTTGCAGCCATGCGTTAAGCTCACCTCCTTCACGCCCAAGAGGCTGGCTTGGGAGCCCATGTGGGAAATATGGTTCTAATTGATAGACTTGGAAAGGGTTCCTTGGCCAAGTGACGGAATGACAGTGGTGCGCACAGACCTAGCAAGGGCGTGCCCCCACAAATGAAGACCATGCTCAAGTAGGTGACACTTGGAAAGTGTCATGTCCCCTCCCGCCTACGGGGAGGAAACATGACTGCTACTGCTCTGATACCTTTCTGTACATGCACCCAAGTTCCCATACACCTTACTGACGTGAATAATAATTTAAAATTTATCTTTATTATCTCTTTAAACACAGTCATGGGTCATGTTCATCCTTTAACATTCATTCATAGGATCAAAAACCATTGTAACAGTCGTTCCGCAGCTCATAGATCCATTGTGTAACCAGAAAAGTAATTTCCACACTACTTGACTTTTCTGCATTCTTCCTTCTGCCTTCCGCCTTCCACATTCCTCAACGCAGCTTGCGACAGGTGGAATTCTTAATTTTGTCCAATGTTCAGCTTTACCTTTCTTCCTTCCGCTTTCCGCATTCTGTGACGAACTCTAGATTGCGGAAAACCAATAACACAATATGGTTACCTTTCACTTTTCCTCTTTCTGCCTTCCACGGCGGACTCCATATAGCGGAAAAACAAAAATTGCTTACCTTTATCTTTTAATTTCTCGATTTCTGCTTTCTGCAGCATGCTCTAGATAGCGGAAAATCAAATTTTGACGAAGTCATTTATTATCCTTCTTCCTTTTGCATTCTGTTACGGACTTTGGATAGCGAAAAACCACAAAATGATACTTTTACTCGTTCACTTTTCAATTTTCTCCTTTTGCCTTCTGTATTCTGCGGGTAGACTCCAGATTGCAAAAAACCAACACTTGGCCTCAATTCTTTTTCTATTTTTTGATTTCTGCCTCTTGCCTTCCACAATGGATTTCAAGGTGCGGAAAACCAACATTTCTCCTTATTTCAACTTCTCTTTTCTGATTTCTGCCTCCTGCCTTGTGCAACGGATTTTGGGGTGCAGAAAAACACATTTTACCTTAGAATTTTCACTGCTTTTCTACTTTTTTCCTTCTGTAGGAGGATTCTGGGGTGCGGAAATGCTTAAGTCAGATGCATTATGACTCTATAACCAGACGTCTAGCCTCCATGAACTTAATAAAAATGCATTTGAAACCAAGAAGCATATGTAGATGTAAAATGCAGTAAAGTATAACAACAATAAACTCTACTTGAATCTTTACCAAGCATTCAATACATTCATAGCAATTCTTAAACAAGTACATTGCAAAATGTGAACAAAGAATACTTATCTTGAAGATGAAGTTGTCCCACAACCAGCTATGTCACTGCAACATTCCACTAAACCATAGTCCATTTGTGTTCATCAATCTCTCAACACAACTGCCACCCCTAAGCTGGGCATGATTTCCACAAGGAACTAGGGAACAACAGACTCACACATATCCACAACTCATCAAACAAAGCCAATCCAACCTACAGTTGGGTTTATCAGTCTATGCAGCTAATACAATACACAATTGGGTTTATTGGGCTGCATGCAGTGACTCACACATAGCCAATATTCACATTAAGGTCTAGCCAAGCCAACTAACAATTGGGTTTATCAGGCTATTTAGCCAAGCCAACACACAACTGGGTTTATCAAGCTACTCAGGAAGTAGTTCATACATAGCCAAATGCACATCAAGACACAACCAATCCAACTAACAGTTTGGTTTATCAGGATATTGAACCAAGCCAATATATGGTTGGGTTTATTAGGTTGCCCAACCAAGACAATATACAATTGGTTTTATCAGGTTGTCAGCCAAGCCAATCTATGTTTGGATTTATCAGGCTGCAGGCAGTGGAAAGGAAGAATGGCTAAGCTAGTGAGCTCATTCAAATAGCTAGGGACACCTCCACAAGATCTATTTGTCCTAGAATACACAATACCTACACACCCAACACATGTAAGTATCCCCTTCTCTGTTACACAGTCCCTCGGGCCATACCTTCCCTTACAGTTCTCTTCAGGGTGTGCATAGAAGATTCACCAGCTACTCTTATCTTTTTGTGAGGTTCCTCTCTTCACTAGGTTTATCAAGCCAATTCGGCATTTCTTCCACTCCTAAGTCTTGCATACAATTCAGACCCAAACCAAGGTACAAATAAGAACAGCCACAAGGTAACACAACAAAACAAGGTTCCACTCTATAACACAGAATAACATTGTAACACAAAACAAACAAAGTTCCTAGCCAAGGATAGGTGAAGAGTTCTCCTCCTGCGTGAATGAGGAAGAACGAATACTGTAGAATGATTACTAAAGAACTATGAACGATGAACAATACTGAATAACCCCCCCCAAAAAATTCTTGTGACTGGGGGATAAGGAAAGAATGAACTTGGGCACACATTTCCTGGGAATTTACTTGCCCCATAAGCAATAATGCGGGTTTCCCCAGGCTATAGTTTTGCTCAGGATGTAGGTTTTCTCAGGCACGATATTGTCTACCATGCCTCTGCCCTCCTAAGGCATTAATTTCCTCAACCCACTTCTGGAAGAATTGAATGATTGAGTGCAAAGGACAAAAAGGGTAGTTGAGATCTTGATGGTTCTCCCATCGACATCTGGCATCACCTATTGGCTCAAGGGTTTGAATAGCTCCCCTCCCTATTCCTTGTGAAATTGCACCCCCATATTTTGTGTTGCAATACATAGCTAGTTGTGGTATTTTATTAAATTGCATACTTACATGATATCTTCAAAATATAATGTGCCTGACTTAGAACTATAACCATCGGCATCGATCTTGATCACCGATACAAAATACAACAAATCAATGGTAGGGCCTTGGTTTTGAGCTCCTTGCCATGATTTAATACAGTATTTACATCATGTACAATTTTAATACCATGGGGTCAAAACTGGGGTGTTACATTCCCCTCCCCCTTCTTTGGCACTGTCCTCAGTGCTCTACAAAATTGAACAAAAATGGATGTGCCACTCTCATGGCATCCTATAGCTCCCACATAGTCTCATCAGGACCGTAGTGCTTCCACTGCACCTTTACTTGTCCAACGGCTCGATTCCGGAGCACTGTGGCCTTCTTGTTAAGGTTGCATAATGGCTTAGTTTGGAACTATCCCTCAGGTTCCACCTGGATCACATCCCAATTAATCACATGGTTAGGATCATGTACATATTTCTTAAGCAAAGAAACATGAAAAACATTATGAGCTCTAGTGCTAGCAGGAAATTCAAGTCTATATGCAACTAGCCCTATTCTTTCAAGCACTTCAAATGACCCATAATATCTAGGTGACAGCTTAGAACAACTCCCAAGCTTCAAGGAAATATTCATTGGCCTCACTCTAAGATAAACATGATCCCCAATACTGAACTCCCTGTGCACTCTATGCTTATCTTCATAGCTCTTCTGTCTATCTTGGACTACTTTCAGGTTCTTCCTGATCTTTGCAACCTCTTGTTCCATTTCCTTAAGCAATTCTGGACCAAGCACAATCTTTTTCACTGAGTTATCCAAAGTCACAGGTGTACTACACCTTCTTCCATACAAAGCTTCATATGGACTCATTCCCAATGATGCTTGTTGTCCATTATTATAGACAAACTCTACCAAGTGTAAATAATCCTCCCACTTGGTTGGTTTTTCCATTACATACATGCGAAGCATATCTTCAAGCACCTGATTCACTCCCTTTGTTTTCCCATTGGTTTGAGGATGGTAGGTGGTGCTAAAGTTCAGCTTTGTACCCAAATATGTAAACAAACCCTTCCAAAAATTGGAAGTAAACTTGGTATCTATGTCAGAAATTATTGCCTTAGGAAATCCATGCAATTTGAAGATCTCCTTCATGAAAATATTTGCATTGGCATTAGCTTTATAGGTAGACTTAACCATTATAAAATATACCTTTGTCAACCTATTCACCACAACCATGATGGAATCATGTTGTCTCACATTCATTGGAAATTCTGTAATAAAATCCATGGAAATAACTTCCCATTTCCATTCTGGGACTGGCAAAGCCTGCGGTAAACCTGCAGGGTGTTGATGCTCAACCTTCACTTGCTGACATTTCATGCATTTAGAAATATATTCAGCAATGTCCTTTTTCATCCCTAGCCAAAAATACTGCTTTCTGGCTAAAGCAATTGTTTTCTGATATCCTGGGTGACCAGAATATGGAGCTTGATGGATTTCATCCATAACAATTCTCCTCAATTATTCCACATTTGGAATATAAATTATGTTCCTATAGGTACTAAAGTTCATATTCTTCCAATTTATATCCCTCATACTTGTTTTCAAGGCTTTATTGTTGCAACTTGTCCTTTATCTGCACGTACATTTCATCCTAAGTAGTATGATTAATGATATGTTGTCTCAAATCTGGTTGGAAAGTACTAAGATATACCACATGCATTTCATGCACCTTCCTATTGAGTGCATCAACCGATTTATTTTCTTTTCCTTTTATGTGTTTGATTTCAAAATCAAATCCACACAAAAACTCCATCCATCTAGATTGCCTAGCATTTAGAGTTGGTTGATCAAACAAGTATTTCAGACCACAGTGGTCTCTCCTTAGCTCAAATTTTCTTCCCATTAAGTAATATCTCCACATCTTGACAACATGTACTATGGGTTCAAGTTATAGATCATGAGTAGCATAGTTCTTCTCTTGTTCCTTCAACTTTATGAACTCATAGCATACCACGTGGTTGTCTTGCATAAGAACTCCTCCAAGTCCTTTATTGCATGCATTAGTACATACCACAAGGTCTTTTTTTTGGGTATGCAATTTTCAGAATTGGTGCACTTGTAAGAAGATTCTTCAATTGCTGGAAGCTTTCTTCACATCTTGGTGTCCATTCAAACTTTATCCCCTTCTTTTGCAAAGAAGTGATTGAATGTGCAACCTTGGATAATCCTTCAATGAACCTCATGTATTATCCTGCAAGTCCCATAAAAGATCTCACATATGTCACATTTCTTGGGGTTGGCCAATTCATAATGGCCTCAACCTTCTCAGGCTCCACATATATGCCCTCCTCGGAGATAATGTGACCCAAATAATGAATTTTATTTTTATAGAAGTCACATTTGCTCAACATTGCATACAACTTATGCTCCCTTAGCAATTTCAATATCATTCTCAAATGTTCTTCATGCTCTTCTTCATTCTTAGAATAAATAAGAATGTCATCTAGGAAGACAAAAAAAAACTTGTAAAGATACTTGCCGAAAACACTATTCATGAGACACATGAATGTAGTTGGTGCATTTGTGAGACCAAATGGTACCACTACAAACTCATAGTGTCAATAGCTTGTTATGAAGGTTGTCTTATGCATATCTTCCTCTTTGATTCTTACCTGATGGAAACTAGACCTCAAGTCAATTTTTGAAAATACCTTTGATCCTCTCGTTTGATCGAAAGGTCATCAATTTGAGGTAAAGGGTATTTATTCGTCACAGTAACCTTCTGTTGCAGCTGCAACTATTCTCCCCAAATTTCTTAAATTTTGGACCCCTCCTCATGATTTTGCTTTGGTCATTAAATCCTTTGAGTTGTTGGTCTGTTTTTTAATTTTTAATGACTACAAAAGCTTAACTCTTGACCAAGGATCGAATTTCGATTGCGTTGGAGTTCATGGTGAGTCGCAGCTTTTAAGCTTGTTTTTTTCTTGTTGATCAAACCAGTTGTCTTTGTTGTGGTCGCCATTGTGGAAGTATGACAGAGTCTCTGTCCGATGTTGATTTGAAGAGCTGTCCAAAATACTTAAGTCATTTTTGTTAAATCGACGGCTGATAGCCTTTTCCCGTCCCCCATTGTGGCTCCCAAATTGTTTTGCCATCCGAAGTGTGAAAAACTATGACTTCCGATGCATTTTAACCTGATTTAGCCGTGTACCCGAAGCCGTTTCTCGTCCGCTGTTGCGGATGGGAAAGCCATTTGTCTTCCGAAACGTAAATCCGTCCGACTTCCGATGTGCTTCACATGGCTCTAGCCTTCTCTTTTCTGCCGTTGCGGCTCTCAAAGTCTTTTGGCTTTCGAAGTACAAATTCGTCCGACTTTCGATTAAAGCCTCTCTTGCCCGCGTTTCGCTTATCTGTAAATTGTGCCTTTTTCGTCGTTGTGGCTGGGAAAGCCTTTTGACCTCCGATGTTATTTCCTTCCGATTGCCAACTTTAATTTTTCCCGCAACCGAGTTTCCTGTTGACTATTGTAGGCTAGGTTTGTCAATCCCATAGGTGGTGCTCCTTGCCATTTCCTTATGGAATAGTCGTTTCAATTGGTAATATTTACTATTGTTGAATCATGCTTGTCGATTTGATTGCAGGCGGTTTTGAGGAGATCGATCAATATGCCGTGGTGCGGAGAAAGACGGACCATTTTGGCAGGAGTATAACTGAAACCAGGGGAATCGCCAGGAGGGCCAGGGGAGTAAAAGACGAAATCCGGAGCTATAAATGCGCGGACCCAAAAAACTGATCAGTTACCCAGTGGTTCATGATTGCATACAGACAAGATAGAGGAATGTGAAACATTTGGGACACTGAAAGATCATGCGTCTGGGGAAAACTGAAGTGGTTTGGAATGGTAGTTAAATATTTGAAAGTAGGACTTAGAAGGGGCTTTTTCCGTCGAAAAAAAATAAAATTGTAAACCATTTTGGCTTGTAAGAGAAACTACTTCATTTTACAAATCAGAAACTGCAAATTTTGCCTACTGGAGAAAGCGAAATGTGGAATGTATCAACGTGATTAAATGAACAATGTTGAAGGGGAACTATTTCGTTTTCAGCTGTGTTTCATTTACTGTGAGAGTGTTTAACTTCCTGAAACTATGTTCTTGTTGAATGTTCTTCAGTATCTTTTGGGATGTTTTCCACTGTGAGTAATAAATCTTGTTCATGAAATAATCGGCTATCGGGTTGTTTAAATATTTATAATTGTTTGTGTGTCTTGAAGAAGTGTCATCTAACTATAACTCTTCATAATGCATGTGCACCGTGTATTACTCACCTATAAATGATAAATCTGCTCCCTAGGGATAGTTTAGGTAATTAGTTTATTTTCTTGTTGTATGTGATTTGGATGCTTGTGGGCCTTAAGATGAGAGGTAAGAACCTGCGCATCACATTTTGACTGCTCCATGCATCTCATCACCCTGCATGATAATTAGGCACTTGCATTTCATAATTTAAGTCAAAATACAAAAAACTCGGTGGACCAAGCCACAACCGGTAAAGCCTTTGTTGTGTTACTTGACCTACGGTATCCGGACCGCAAACCAGACGGATTCCCTATACCAAACAGTTAACGGGCTAGTTGGGAATGTTGATTGGGGAGAATCCCTTACTGTTGTTGCCTATGAAGTTCAAGGCCCCAACAGTTTTGGCGCTAGAAGGAGGTCCGCCAGTGTATGGCTGGCCGAGGAAACCCGTTTTCCCGAGAATATTCCACCGGTAACAGTTCTGAAAGCAGTGGGTTTCATAATCCAATTCCAGAAGAAAGAGAACATCTATTTTCTATTGGCAACAAAATTGTTAATGATATGAGAAGACACACCAGAGCATATGTAAATAAGATTGGAGGATTTCCAATCATCCCTGAACTGCCCAGAAGAGAGTATAAAAAGAAGGATCGTCCTGAAGCGGAAGGCTCAATGTTGGTTGGAGACTGGGAAGAGCTTGTAGAAACAGCCTTATAGGAAGTTGTGCTACCTTTGAATCAAGAAGGCCCAGAAACCCCTCCAGTTGGCTCACCTCCTCACTCTCCACCCAGGCTCATGGCTGGCGTAAACGCAAACCAACCACCTAACCCTCCAAATCCACCACCTGCATGGAGAGCCAGATCAGCTTTAAACCTGACCCCTCTGTTACATGATTTGCCTCAATACTTTGAAAAATTGCTGCCTAAATTAGACCCCAATGAGAAGATACTAGTAGATGATCATCTGCAGAGTTTTTACTTGGCAATAGAAGGATTGAGGGCTGGGGAGCATGAAGATGTAGTCTGCAGACTGTTCTTGCATACCCTTAAAGGAGCTACAGCATCATGGTACTTTGGGTTGCCTGCTAACTCTATCCCTGATTGGGATACCTTCGAAATAATTTTTAGAAGTAAGTATGCAACTCAGAAAACTCATGCGGCTCTCATGAAAGGGCTGTGCGCGTTGAAGAAAGAAAGAAAAGAAAAGGTACACAGTTTCACACAAAGGTTTGTAGCCTATCTCAAGAATTTCTCTGAAACAGATAGACCTTCAGACAAAGTTCTGATTGAATATTATACTTCAGCTTTAGGCCCTGATCTGGCCATGTTTGCCAAAGGCAGGGCCAAGCCTACGTTGACGGAAACCTATGAAGAGGCTGAAGTAGTGGAAGCTGAAAGAGAGAGTATTGAAGACTATTCAGAGCAGTCAGGAGAAAAGGGTGCAGGAAGAAAAGCCTTATTGTTTACTAAGCCTAAGGAAGAAAAGTCGCCAGATTTGGAAAATATTGCCAAAATGATGCAGAAACTTTCCAACAAAATCATAGATATGGAGAAAGAAAAGGAAGCACAAAAATTTTATAAGCCATATTATAAGAAAAGAGAGGATAACCATCAGTCTCAACCTCCTCCTCACAATGCTGCATCTATGAATTTAACAGAGGTAGGATTCGACAATTTTTACACTTTCCACCAACAGCCACACTCTGAAAAGAATTGTCCTCAATGGATTAATTCGATGATGTTGGTCATGAATCAACTGTTAGATTCTATATTAATAGAAGAGGGAGAAGAAGAAAGAAAAGATACTTCTACTTCTACTTCCACTAAAGAGCAGGAAGAAGAAACCATGGCTTTATGGAATTCTATCTCATTATTTGATGCTGAAGAAGAAAATACTCAGGGGTACAAGGACGTTGTGGAAACCAACGTAGCCACAATGAGCCAAGGGACGGTTAAAGAAGATAGTCTTATACTCCCAAAGATTAATAGGTTACAGAGAAATATTAAGAAGAAATTTCAAAATAACTCCTTGGCGGATAAAATTCCAGAATTCACTATTACCAGCCAAAGTCCTAGACAGAATGATACAACGGCCAAGCCAAATGAAGGTAAGGAGAATGCTGATAGGCCTCATCCCACGGAACAGCAGATGGATTATGACATTGTGGAGGATTTAAAGAAGATAAAGGCGAATGTTCCACTATTCAAGATGTGCAAAGTGCCGCAGCAAAAACAAAGGTTGTTGAGAGCCCTTGAAACATCAGATGACAAGACGCCCACTAACAATCAACCAGAAGAAGAAGAAGAGATTGGAGAGAACAGTAGTGGAGGTAAGTCCAAGCACAAGCATCCACCTTTCCTCCTTACTTTTGAAATATTTAACTATAATGTACATAATTGCTTGGTAGATTCAGGGGCAACTGTTAATGTCATGCCGATATCTGTCTGTAAAAGAATCAATGGGAAGCCTAAGCCATCCCCGTGGAGAGTAGTTCAGTTGGACAGGACAAATGTGAAGGTAATTGGTGAGATGGAAGATGTCCTAGTCCGTCTGGCTTCAAATGATAAAGTATGCCAGGTCATTAATATCGTGGTGACTGATATACCAGATGCGTACGACCTTATCCTGAGCAGAGATTGGTCGGCCAAACTTAATGGATATTTTGCTTATGATTGGTCACATCTGTGGTTGCCATACAAAGGAAGTCTGAACCAGATTAAGGTTTTGAGGGAGCCTCACATGAAGTACAATGTTACCTGACTTGAAGAGAAGAATTAACCTGTGGATTCTGTCTTGGGAAACTATTTTATTGAGTTGGAACCAGGTAATTACCAAGCAGAAGAAGCCAGCAACACATCTGATACCCAGCCTGATCTCCTTCGATTCTCACATGCTGATGAGATTGACTGTAAAATAGTAGACTTGGCAGTAGGAGTAGATTCGTTTTCAGTAGTTAATGATTTTTGGACTTTATTTTTCGATGGCTGTAAGAAATTAGAAGGGTCAGGGGCCGGCTGTGTCCTGATTGACCCACAGAAAAATAAACATTTCCTTTCATCTAGATTAGAGTTTGAGTGTACTAATAATACAGCTGAGTACGAAGCACTGGTGCAGGGACTGAAGAAAGCGATTGAGTTAAAGGTAAGTAATTTAAAAGTTTTTGGAGATTATGAAATTATTGTGAAACAAATCTGGAATCAGATACATTGTGTTTCTCCTCACTTAAGGGCTTACCAGAATGAGGTATGGGATTTGCTTAAATGTTTTAATGCATTCAACATTATTTCAATTCCAAGAATTAAAAACGCAACTGCTGATCTGTTGGCCACATCAGCCACTAGACTCGTACCCACTAATAATCGATGTTCTGTCGAACTACTTTTTAGGCCCTCCGTACTGGATATGATCACCAACTTGTGAGTGTTCGACGATGATAAGCAAATAATAGAATGCTTGACAAATGACAAGGTCTTTAAAGTATCCATTATAGATGATGAGGAACATCAGGCCGAGATGAAATATGACAATTTAATTCCTAAAGGAGTCAGAACGTTGGAAAAAATGTTCGATTTAAATGAAAAGTTCAGAAGACCAGCCAATGTAAAGACCCATAGCTCCTCGCTACAGTTCGAGCTGATAAATTTGGGGACTGAAATGGCTCCTAAGTTCGTGAATCTTGGCAAATGCTGTTCGCCAACAGAGAGAGACAAATTCATCAGTCTATTTAAACAATATAAAGATGTTTTTGCATGGACATACGAAGACTTGAAAACGTATGATACTAGTATCATCAAACACGTCATCCCCATTAGAGCAGGCATCAAGCCATACCAGCAGCCATTGAGAAAAATGCATCCAAAGTTAGAACCGCTGATTCAGAGTGAAGTGAAGAAATTATTGGATGCTAGAATTATTTTTAAAGTTAGACACTCTGAGTGGGTGTCAAATCTGGTACCAGTTAGAAAAAATTCAGAAGAAATCAAATTATGCGTGGATTTCAGAAATCTAAACCGCGCTTCCGATAAAGATAACTACCCTGTGCCACCCATGGAGCAACTGCTACAGATGGTCTTTGGTTCTGAATTGTTTTCATTATTAGACGGTTTCTCTGGCTACAATCAAGTATTGGTAGCTGAAGAAGATAGATTGAAGACAACGTTCACAACCAAATGGGGAACCTTTGCCTATAGAAGGATGCCTTTTGGGCTGATTAATGCTGGAGCGACATTTTAGAGGGCTATGGGCATAGCTTTCCACATATTGATTGGACGAATTGTTGTAGTGTACCTTGACGACATTACAATATTCTCAAAGAAAAGAGAAGAACACGCGTTTCACTTAAAGAAAATTTTTGAATGATGACGGAAATATGGCATTTCCCTCAATCCTAAGAAATGTGTGTTCACTGTCACGGAAGGCAAGTTGCTAGGTCACATAGTCTCAAAGAAAGGAATCTCTATAGATCCAGAAAGAATTAAGGCCATTGAACAAATCCCCTTGCCCCACAATAAGAAAGGGATGCTGTCTTTTATGGGAACTATAAACTTCGTGCAAAGATTTGTCCCTGATTTTGCTCAGATGGTTAAACCACTGCAGCAGATGGTGAAACAAAATGCACAATTTAAGTGGACTGAAATTGAAAAGAATGCTTTCTGTAAAATCAAGACTGCTGTCGCACATGCGCCCTCCCTAAAAATCCCAGACTTTGATAAAGACTTTATTCTGTATACATTTGCATCCGATGATTCACTGGCAGCTGTGCTCACCCAAAAGGAAGAAGGGGGGGATGAATTCCCAATCTCCTTTATGAGTACTGGTCTACAAGGGGCTGAATTAAACTACCCAGCCATTGATAAGCAAGCTTACGCAGTATTTAAGGCAGTGAAGCAATTCAGGCCTTATATATTAAAAAATCTAACCAAGGTAATAGTCCCCTACCTAGATGTAAGATCCCTTCTCATACAGAAAGAGTTAGGAGAAAGAAGGGGCAACTGGGTATCAGCTCTTCAAGAATACGACCTTGAATTCAAGCCAGCCTCTATAGTGAAAGGTAAAGGGTTGTGCAAATTGATGACTGAAAGCGGGAACAACGAATAACAAGCATGGGAGGATGAGGTGGAATTACATGTAATGGATGTATGTCCTTTGTTTACAGCTCCTGAGTCTTGGTATAGAGACCTTGTGCATTACCTGCAGTCAGGGCTATTGCCAGAACATTGGAATTCCAAACAAATAAGAGCTCTGCATCTTAAATCAGCCTCCTATCAACTTGTTGAAGGAGTATTATTCAGAAGGAATTATGATGGGGTTCTCCTCAGATGCTTAGAAAAAGAAGATGTAAAGAAAGTAATGTCAGAATTACATGACGGTCCTGCTGGGGTACATTATTCAGGAGACACTACAGCCCACAAAATCCTCAGAGCCGGTTACTATTGGCTTACACTCTTCAAGGATGCACATGCACATGTCAGAAAATGTGATATTTTCCAAAGGTGTGGTGGAAGACAGCCTAAAGCAGTAGCACCCCTAAAGCCTGTGATGATCACAGAACCATTCGAGCAATGGGGGTTGGATATTATTGGAGAAATAAAACCGAATTCTTCTCTCCAACACAAATACATTCTGACTGCGACTGATTATTTCACTCGTTGGGTCGAAGCTGTCCCGCTGTGCAAGATAAATGAAAACGAAGTCATTAGCTTTCTGCAATATCATATCATGACCAGGTTTGGAGTTCCAATTTCGTTAGTTTTTGATAATGCTAAATACTTTTCATCAATTAAATTAACTGCTTTTGCTCATGATAAAGGAATAAAATTGCATTATTCTGCTAACTACTATCCACAAGGGAATGGCCTGGCTGAATCCTCTAATAAAAATCTGATTAGAATCCTAAAGAAGACTGTAATAGAAAACCAAAGGAGTTGGCACTCAGCACTACCAAACGCCCTGTGGGCTGATAGAGTCACCCCAAAGTCTACAATAGGAGTGTCTCCTTATACCCTTGTCTATGGAAAAGAATCCATTCTTCCTCCCAACATCATGCTACCATCTTCCATACTAGCTCAAGAGTCTAGAGGGTCTGATGATGAAGTTTTACAGATAAGAATATATAATCTCCTGAAAGCAGAAGAAGCTAGATCTAAAGCCAAAGAACACTTTAAACAACAACAAGAGTCAGTTAAGAGATGGTTTGACAAGCACAAAGCTGGGACAAAAGACTTTGAAGTAGGAGACTTAGTCCTCAAATTGGACCACCCCCATGATGAGAAGGGAAAGCATACCAAATTCCAACAGTTGTGGGTAGGCCCCTTTCAGATTGCATCCAAGCTTGGTCCTTCTACTTACAAGTTGCAAGATCTGCAGGGGTGGGAGGAGAACCTACCGGTAAATGGTTTGGTTCTCAATCCTTATTTTTCCTGAGTTGTTTGATTTCTTCTGTCTTGTGTATAAATAATCCGTCTGGTAGTCTTTTGAGTCATGTTTTTCAGTTTGCTTTAGTTTGATTTTTCTTGTTTTCAATAAAGGGGACGAACCCGCGGTTGCATGGGGAACATCCGAATTTTTGGGAGTGATAAACAATTTAGTGATTAGACTGTGGGCTGCTGTTTATATTAAATATTTTCTTCCATCTTAGTCGTTTTCTTGAATAATTCTGTGTGCATTGAAGTCCTGCTTAATCCCTGTGTAATAAACCAGATTCAGAGAGTCTGGAACACTATGTTGGGGCTCCATCCACGTCACATTTAAATTGTTCTAAGGAGCGACAGCAGAAGACCCATGGAAAGGAGAAAGGTGAACAGTATGTTAAACATAAATGATCCCATGCCAAGAAACGAATGCCTAAAGGCAAATAAAGTGTAAAAACTCCTACGAAAGCATCATAAATCAAAGCAGGTGCTGAGTCATAAGTACTAAATTGCCAAAAGATCCTCTTCGTCCGTGAGCTGAAACTTGAAGTACACCACTCACACAAAAGGACACTATGATATAGAGGATCCTGAATTAAAATTCAGTAAGAAAGGCATACAGGAGGACTCATATGAAAAGGGACAAAAGTCCAAAAGCACAAAAAGTGCTGAAATGGCATGGGGACGAGGAACAAACGAATATTTATGTTACCATGTGCTACAATCCTGTGGTGTCGAAGCTGTCAGCTACCTAAAGACAAAGGTAATAATGAAACTCATTTTCTGGCCTCAACAGAGTTATCTAGACTTGAAAATATTGGTTTCCACTCTCCCAAATTGGACTATTATCAATGATTGAAGGTACACACTTCCGGCATTCGAGAAATCCAGATAGCTGGAAGAATTCAATAGAATGCATTTGTTGTTAAACAGTCTGTCACTCAAAGATTAATCACCCAGAGATCCAGGTTCACCAGGTAATCACCAATTGTTGTAGCTGCAACTATTCTCCCTAAATTTCTTAAATTTTGGACCCCTCCTCATGATTTTGCTTTGGTCATTGAATCCTTTGAGTTGTTGGTCTGTGTTTTAATTTTTAATGAATACAAAAGCTTAACTATTGACCAAGGATCAGATTTCGATTGCGTTGGAGTTCATGGTGAGTCGCAGCTTTTAAGCTTGTTGATCAAACCAGTTGTCTTTGCTGTGGTCGTCGTTGCGGAAGTATGATAGAGTCTCTATCTCATGTTGATTTGAAGAGCTGTCCGAAACACTTAAGTCGTTTTTGTTAAATTGGCGGCTGATAGCCTTTTCCCATCCGTCGTTGCGGTTCCCAAAGTGTGAAAAACCTCGACTTTCGATGCATTTTAACCTGATTTAGCCGTGTACCTGAAGTCGTTTCTCGTCCACCGTTGCGGATGGGAAATCCATTTGTCTTCCAAAACGTAAATCCGTCCGACTTCCGACGTGCATCACATGGCTCTAGCCTTCTCTTTTCCACCGTTGCGGCTCTCAAAGTCTTTTGTCTTCTGAACTACAAATCCGTCCGACTTTCGATTTAAGCCTCTCTTGCCCGCGTTTCACTTGTCCATAAATTGTGCCTTTTCTGCCATTGCGGCTGGGAAAGCCTTTTGGCCTCCGATGTTATTTCCTTCTAACTGCCAAATTTAAGTTTTCCTGCCACCGAGTTTCCTGTTGACCATCGTAGGCTAGGTTTGTCAAGCCCACAGGTGGTGCGCCTTGCCATTTCCTTGTGGAATAGTTGTTTCAATTGGTAATATTTGCTGTTGTTGAATCATGCTTGTCGATTTGATTGCAGGCAATTTTGAGGAGATCGATCAATCTACCGTGGTGCAGAGAAAGACGGACCGTTTTGGTAGGAGTATAACTGAAACCATGGGAATCACCAGGAGGGCCAGGGGACTAAAAGACGAAATCTGGAGCTATAAATGCGTGGACCCAAAAAACTGATCAGTTACCCAGTGGTTCATGATTGCATACAGACAAGATAGAAGAATGTGAAACGTTTGGGACACTGAAAGATCATGTATCTGGGGAAAACTGAAGCGTTTTGGAATGGTAGTGAAATATTTGAAAGTAGGACTTAGAAGGGGCTTTTTCCCTTGAAAATAAATAAATTTGTAAACCATTTTGGCTTGTAAGAGGAACTACTTCGTTTTACAAATCAAAAACTGCAAATTTTTCCTGCTAGAGAAAGCGAAATGTGGAATGTATCAACGCGAGTAAATGAACAATGTTGAAGGGGAACTATTTCGTTTTCAGCTGTGTTTCATATACTGTGAGAGTGTTTAACTTCCCGAACCTATGTTCTTGTTGAATGTTCTTCAGTATCTTTTGGGATGTTTTCCACTGTGAGTAATAAATGTTGTTCATGAAATAATCGGCTATCGGGTTGTTTAAATATTTGTATTTGTTCGTGTGTCTTGAAGAAGTGTCAGCTAACTGTAACTCTTCATAATGCATGTGCACCATGTATTACTCACCTATAAATGATAACTCTGCTCCCTAGGGATAGTTTAGGTAGTTAGTTTATTTTCTTGTTGTATGTGATTTGGATGCTGGTGGGCCTTAAGATGAGAGGTAAGAACCTGCGCATCACATTGTGACTGCTCCATGCATCTCATCACCCTGCATGGTAATTAGGCACTTGCATTTCATAATTTAAGTCAAAATACAAAAGACTCGGTGGACCGGGCCGCAACCGGTAAAGCCTTTGTTGTGTTACTTTACCTACGGTAGCCGGACCGCAAACCGGACGGATTCCCTATACCAAACAGTCAACGGGCTAGTTGGGAACACTGATTGGGGATAATCCCTTACTGTTGTTGCCTACGAATTTTGGGGCCCCAACACCTTCTTCAACTGTCTATAATCAATACATAACTTGAGTGTCCCATCTTTATTTCTCACAAATAGAACTGGTGCTCCCCACAGGGACACACTCGACCTGATATAATTATTTTACAACAACTCTTGCAGCTACATTTTCAGCTCTATCAATTTTGGTGTTCTCATCTTGTAGGGTGTCTTGGAAACTGGTGCTACTCCAGGCATGAGGTCAATTGTAAAATCAATGTCTCTATTTGGATGAAGTCCTGGAATCTAATCAAGGAAAACATCCTTGCATTCTTGCAATACATGAAATTCCTCGAACCTAGGAGTTTCATTCTCTGCTGCGTCAAAAACATGGGTTGCATACAATCTACAACCTTTACTAAAAAAATTATTCAGTTGTATTTCTGAAATATTCCTAACAGAAAGCACCTTGGGAATGCCTCTTACAATCCTTGGGTTTCCTTCTTCATCTATGCATTCAAATGTCTTGTTGTAACAATCAAGATTAACTCTGTGCACTTTTAACCAGTCCATTCAAATGAGAATATCATATGAACCTGTGGTAGAACATTCAAGTCTACATAAGTGACTAACCCATCCATGAATAATGGACATCTTTCTACCACTTTACTAACTTTTCTCTTGGTTCTAGTGGCTAGTTGAACTAACCATGATTTGCTATGATTCAACTTCTTAAAATCACAAATCTCAACAATTCTAGAATTAATATAGTTGTGAGTAGATCCAAGGTCAATCAAAACAGAAACAGATTTCTCAGCAATATTACCTTCAACTTCAACCACCTTTGACTAGTAATATGCCTGGAGGTCCTCTAGGGCTGTATAAATTCTAGGGACAGTCCTTACTACTTGACCTATTGTTTCATCTCCTTGGATGTTGTGAGCTTTCCTTACATACCCATTCTCATGTGGACAGTTCCTGCACATATGGTTTCCTCCACATGCCCAACATTGGAGTGGTTCTCTTAGATCCTTTGGATCTCTTGTCCTGTCTCCCATCACTGTGGATGGCTTAATCGCGGCTTGCAATGGCTTCCTTTGCAAATTTTGGAAGTGAGAGGGTTTGAAACCTTTCTTCCTTTGGGAAAAATATTCATTCTTCTTGTCCTTCCATGCATTATGGAAATCAAGTTTTCTTTTGTTCTTATCGTAGCAATACTTGGCATTCCATTCATCCTCTTCCAGAGTTATACGTTCATCAAACTCAATTCTGTCTTTGTATGGATGAGGTAATCCACTTAGGAAATGCTGGATTTTCACTTTATCATCTCTGATATACCTGATATACCTCAACAGTTCCAAGAATCTGTTTACACATTCTATCATGGTCAACTGTCCCAATTTTAGCTCATAGAATTCTTTGATCTTGTCATCATAGTACCTATCAGAGAGGTACTTCTGCTTGAAACATTTCTTGAACTACTTCCACATGATATTTATTTCATTAATCGTATTCACTTTCCTGAGGTGCTCCCACCATATATATGCTCTTCCATTCATATTATAGATGGTTACCCTTTCCTTCATATTTCTACAGTAGTCTTGGACTTGGAAATACTTTCTCATCCCAAGAATCCAAGCTTCAGCTTGTTGTATAGACTTTACCTCACCATCAAATGTAGGAGGTTTTTTCTTCTTAAATTCCCCATGTGAACTTTCCTGGTAATGCTTCTTTCTCTTATTCCTATGAAATGAAGAGCTTGAAGCCCCACTGGATTCTTTAGAGTCAGGTGATCCACTAGAAGACCTTTTTCTAGGGATGTTGGACCTCTTGTGGGGATTTCTCCTTGAACTATTACCACTCCCTTCTGGATTTGTTGTCCGATGCCCATAGTTTATCTGCCTTTGGATGTGTTTCAAACTCTGTAGCATGGTTGCATTCAACTGATGTTTCTCTTCCTGAGATTTAATCATCCTCTCATTGTCTTCTTTGCAACTTTGCATCTCCACCTTGAGGCTTCTCATGGTGGTTGCAATATCTGGGGGAGTCTCTTGATATATTCTTCCATTACATTTTGTTTCATCATTTCCAACTCGTATGTTCTCCCCCATGACATCTGCCTCGATCTCATAGGGATCCTATGCATCATTCATGCTATTGATTCTCATGGCTAGGCCAAAACCAAATTTTCCAAACTGCACTATGATTCTACAAAATGTGTTAATAAACATCATTTTTAGCTACATGATATTCTCAAAGTTTAACAATCACTTACCAACTATTCACTGCAGTTTTCTCTCTAGAAAATATTCGACTTCGACCATTTAAGCCTAATGTTGAAACCAATAGCTCTAAAAACTATTCGCCTGGCCCATCTAGGCCCAATGTTGTAACAAATAGATCTGAGAACTATTCACTTGGCCCATCTAGGCCCAATGTTGTAAAAAATAGCTCTAATACCACACTGTCACATCCCCTCCCGCCTACAGGGAGGAAACGAGACTGCTACTGCTCTAATACCTTTCTGTACATGTACCCAAGTGCCCATACACCTGACTGATGTGCAAAATAATTTAAAATTTATCTTTACTATCTCTTAAAACACATAGATGCATCATGTTCATCCTTTACCATTCATTCTTAGGGTCAAAAACCATTGTAACAGTCATTCCACTGCTCATAGATCCATTATGTAAACAGAAAAGTGATTTTCACACTAACTGACTTTCCCTCCTTCTTACTTCCGCCTTCCACGTTTCACATTCCTCAGTGCAGCTTATGGCAAGCGAAACTTTTAATTTCTCCCAATGTTCCTCTTTACCTTTCTACCTTCCACTTTCTGCATTCTGCGATGGACTCCGGATTGCAGAAAACCAATAATGCAATGTGGTTACCTTTCAATTTTCCACTTTCCACCTTCCGCGGCGGGCTCTAGATAGCGAAAAACCAACAATTGCTTAGCTTTATATTTTAATTTCACAATTTCCACTTTCCTCGGCATGCTCCGGATAGCAAAAAACTCAAATTTCAACAGATTCATTTATTATCCTTCCGCCTTATGCATTCCACTGCAGACTTTGGATAGCGGAAAACTACAAAATGATACCTTTACTCATTCACTTTCTGCTTTCCTCCTTGCACTGCAGACTTCGGATAGTATAAAACCACAAAATGATACCTTTACACGTTCACTTTCTGCTTTCCTCCTTTCACCTTCTCCATTCCGTGAGCGGACTCCAAATCGTGAAAAACCAACACTTGGACTCATTTCTCTTTCGGTTTTCTTATATCCACCTCCCACCTTCTACCTGTTGCAGTAGATTTTGGGGTGCAGAAAACCAATATTTCACCTTATTTCAACTTCTCTTTTCCGATTTCTACCTCTCACCTTCTGCCTTTCGCAGCGGATTTTGGGGTGCAGAAAAACATATTTTACCTTAGAATTTTCATTGCTTTCCTTCTTTTTCCTTCCGCTGGTGGATTTAGGGGTGTATAAAAGCTTAAGTTAGATGCATTCTAACTATGTAACCAGGCTTGTAGCCTCCACAAACTTAAGCAAAATTCATTGGAAACCAAAAAGCATATGCAAATGTAAAATGCAGTGAAGTATAATAACAGTAAACTCTACTTGAATCTTTAGCAATAATTCAACACATTCTTAATAATTCTTAAAAAAATACATTGCAGAATGTGAACAAAGAATACTTATCTTGAACATGAAGTTGCCTCGCAACTAGCTATGTCATTGCAACGTTCCACCCAACCATAGGCTAGTTGTGTTAATCAATCTCTCAACACAAGTGCCACCCCTGAGAGAACACATCAAACACATCCAAGCCAACCTACATTTGGGTTTATCAAGCTATCCAACCAAGCCAATACACAATTGGGTTAATCAGGTTATAGGAAGTGACTCACACATAGCCAATATTCACATTAAGGTCCACCCAAGCCAACTAACAATTGGGTTTATCGGGCTGCTCAACCAAGCCAACACACCATTGAGTTTATCAGGCTACTAAGGAAGTGGTTCACACATAGCCAAATGCACATCAAGACTCAGCCAAGCAAACTAACAGTTGGGTTTATCAACCAAGCCAATATACAATTGGGTTTATCAAGCTACCCATCCAAGCCAATATGTAGTTAGGTTTATCTGGCTGTCATCTAAGACAATATACATTTGGGTTTATCAGGTTGCAAGAATTGGAAAGGAAGAATGGCTAAGATAGTGAGCATATTCACAAATCTAGGGACACCTCCACAAGTTCTATCTAGCCTAGAATCCACAATACCTACACAGCCAACACAAGGAAGTATCCCCTTCTCTGCTACACAGTCCCTCGGGCCATACCTTCCCTTCCAGTGATCTTCAGGGTGTGCATAGAAGATTCACTAGCCACTCTTATCTTTTTGTGAGGTTCCTCTCTTCACTAGGTTTATCAATCCAATTCGACGTCTCTTCCACTCCTAAGTCTTGCATACAATTCATACCCAAACTAGGGTACACATAACAACAACCATAAGGTAACACAACAAAATAGGGTTCCACTCTATAACACATAGTAACATTGTCACACAAAAAAACCAGGGTTCCTAGCCAAGAATAGATGAAGAGTTCTCCTCCTGCATGAACGAGGAAGAACAAATACTGGAGAACAATTACTGAAGAAAGACGGAAAATGAACAATACTGAATAATCCACCCCAAAAACTTCTGGAGACTGAGGGATAAGGAAAGAATGAACTAGGGAACATAGTTCCTGTGAGTTTACTTACCCCATAAGCAATAATATGGGTTTCCCCAGGCTGCAGGTTTTCTTAGCCATGACATCGACTGCCATGTCTCTCCCCGCCCAAGGCATTGACTGTCTCAACCCACCTCTAGAAGAATTGAATGATTGAGTGGAGAGGACAAAAAGGGTGGCTGAGAGCTTGATGATTCTCCCATCAACATTTGGCCTCACCTATTGGCTCAAGGGTTTGAACAGCTCCTCTCCCTATTCCTTGTGAAATCATGCCCCCATCTCTTCTTTTGTAGTGCATAACTAGTTGTGGTATTTTATTAAATTTCATATTTACATGATATACTCAAAATATAATGTGCCTGACTTAGCACTATAACCATCGGCATCGATCCTGATCGCCGATACACCAAACACCAAATTAATGGTAGGGCCTTGGCCTTGAGCTCCTTTCCATAATTTAATACAATATTGACACCATGTAAAATTTTAATACCATGGGGTCAAAACCTTGGTGTTACAGAAATACCATGAGCATGGAACCTTGGCAAATGTTGGCAAGCGGCAAACAGAAGTGCAACGGAGCTCGAGCGCAAATGAGGGCATTGGGCGCACCTTGGGAGAAACACATCAATGAACAAGTAAACAAGGCCAGAGCACCCCACTTGAAGCACACTTGGCACCACACTGGTCTCCCAAGAGACTAATTGGTGGAATCATTGGGAGATGGTAGGTTGGACCAGGCGCCAAGGAGAGGCGTGCCCAACACCTTAATGATGTGATAGAGACTGATGCACTTAATGCATTTGTTGGGAGCTCTACAGGAGAGCACCTGCAACAGATCCCTTATGCTTGACCAATGAAACACACGACATAATGATGGAGGGGAAGGAGTGCATGGCTTGGAGAGGTGTGGAACCTTGGTTGACTTAGCGTGTAACTCAAAAAATTAGCATGCATGCCAAGAAAAGGGACACAACCACCTAGTAAGCACACTCACTTGAGACACACCTTATAAAAAGAGAAGGCACATGAAGTTGGAAGGAAGATTTGAACAATCAACCAAGTGACAAGACGATTGAGGCAAATGAGCTAGGGAGGCATCCTAGCTCAACTTGGAGATGCAATTCTCTAGGAATCTTAGCTCAAAAACGCAGCAAGGTTGCGGAAGAATGTGGCTTCGAAAGCCAACACTCAAGACAAGTTCAACTACAGTTCAGTAGAATTTGACACAGGATATAGGGGTTAGCTTAGTTGATAGTTGACAGTGTTGGATGCTCGGGAGGGGTCAACTCATCTTGTTGTATCTTGTAAACAAAGTGTGTTTGTTGGTTCGGTGCACACTAGGAGAGTCACCAGTTTGTGGCACCTCCATTATTGTAAAATTTGTTTCTTAATACAAAGTTAACTATGTTGGTCGGTTTGGATACCCTATCATTATACTTGTCTCTTGTGTATGTTTACTTGATGAATGCAATTTTCTAAGTGTAAAAATGGTTAAGAAAAACAACAAATGATTAATAATATTCTGCATAGTTAGGCGTAATCTTTCAAGAAGATCTTGAGAGACCAAGTCATTGAGAGGCATCTTCAGTAGTGTCGCACACCACAGTAAAAATGTGGAAGTGAATCATGTTTGATTGTGGTTGTGACAGGTCGTATCAGAGCAGCTAAAGTGTTCTTAACTTAGAGAACAGTTGGACTTAGTAAGGTTCGCTAAGGTTCATTTTGGTAGCTGCTTGAAATTTGACGCTGAGGTGAATGGAGAGATAAGGTGCAATATCTCGGAGGTCATTTCGTGGGGACACATCCATCACAAACAATGTTGTAGATATTTAGTGGGGGGGTTTGGCAAGTGAGTGCTTCCATTAGAAGAAGCACTATTAAGATCACCCAGCAAAGCTCTCAGGAGATTCCCAAGGTGAACGCTCCATCATCACGCATAAAGGACCAGGAAGACGAAGACAACGTGCACAAAAATATCACCCACAAAAGGGAGTCTGCTGGGGAGTAGTGCACGTCAACAAGTAGAAGGGCGCCTAATAAGGTGCACTCAGAATGTAGGAAGTGTGGTCATGTGAGCATCTACAGGGTTGAGTGTCAACATCCTGCAAGCGCCTAGAGCATCTAAGGTGTGCTCAGGTGGAAAATGACAACATAGACACGCATCCAAGAGAGAGCTCACAAGCAACACATTCCGCAAGTGCGCTCAAAGAGTGCGCGTTGGCAGAATGAGCACCCGTAGGAGAGTGCTTAGAATCAACACTTTGGTGGAGCACACATGGAAATAATAGAGCATCAAGAGGGTACGCTCAATAGCAGAGTGCCCCATAAAAACACACCACAAAGAGCAGTCGTCAAAAAATGAAGCACTTAGAAAAGTGTGCTCAAAGGAGCGCCCAGGAAAAATACATCTGCAGAAGAGTTTGTAGAACATTTCTTATAATGCGCTAAGAAAGTAGCTCACTTAGGAGGTGAATGCCCACAACACGGTGCGCTTGGGAGGAATCACATTCTAGAAATAATCTAGAGAGGTGTGCTTTAAACAAACCGTAGGGGTGCATCCAGGATAGGAGCACTTCAACAAAATGATGGAAGGTGTGCTTATCCAAGGAGCCCTCTGCATCAATTCTTTGGATAACTCAGGGTGAGGCACAGTTGAAGTGCATCCTAAAAAGCTAAAACTTCATTGGGCAGCTAAGATGGAGATTTTCAAGATGGAGTTAGAAGGAACTTTTCAAGGAGACCTAGCTCTATCGAAAAGCATGTTGAACGAAACAAAGGAATGTTGGAGCAAGATCAAGGATGTGATGGACATGGCATTCCAATACTTGGATCTACCAAAGAAAACATAAGTGCATCAATTTCAAGTGACTCCATACCAAGAAAAGGTTGGAGGAAGGGATAGGAAGAATGATCACAAGAAGGAAAACCTAAAGTATCCAGAGATTCCAGAAAATAAGATGGTGACCTGCTACATTTTCGACGGAGACCACTATGCAAAGAAGTGCCTGATGAAGGTAGCTTTGAGGGGTCCAACAACATGATTAGCAGTGATGAGGGTGCTAGAAGCACCTCAACATTTAGATGCATTATTTGAAGCTATGAAGGTAGTGGAATCTCTCCTTAGTGAAACAGTGGGAAGTCGGGATGTTGTTCTACAAGGAAGGCCTAGATTTCATGGAAGCGATAGTGAGTGGCTTGAAATTTTCTGCATTGATGGACACAGTTTCTTCTCACATCTTGGTGAGTAGTCAGACTGCGACATCCTTACACAACACACTAGAATTCTACTAATAAAATTTCAAGGTAGTGAACTCAGAGGTGAAGACGGTGATAGGAAGGATAAGTGCAACACCTATTAGAGTTAGAAGGTGGCATGGAAACTTGTAGTTGGAATTTGTTTCATTAGATGATCATCCATTGATCCTTGGAAAATAATTTCTTCCATTAGCTAAGGTTGTATCAGTTCCACATGCAAGTCAATTGGTTTTCTTTAGTGATACTAGACCATGGAGCATGCCCATGGAGCAATGAGGGAAGCTGGGATACAGAACAAATGTGTCTTCGGTCCAGATTAGTGAAGAACTAGGGACGTCCCAAGGCTCAATTCAATGCAGCATTGATCATAACCATATTTTGGTTAAGGAGAATCCAAGCGTAGCTATGGAAGTTAGTCATCCTTCGGCAAGGAGGCTAGCATCATTGGAAAAACGAGCGAAATCAATCTGGCAGGAGGTTGAGTCATTGTGCAATATGGGGAATGCTTCATGACAATAGGGAGACAAGCTGGTTCTTGCACCAACAATGACCATGAAAGTCACCAAGAGAAGCACATTGGAGATGTCATCAAGCAACCAAGATGATGGAATTTCAGTCAAGCGGGGTCTTCATAAGGTGGACGAATGAAAATTTTTGGAAGGAAACACCAATTTATATATCTTTTCACATGATTCGACAGATATCATGATGTTTTGTGTGCATTCCACAGGAATCCCAGAATCATAGTTGTCACTAGAGAAGTTGAAGCAAGTTGGTTGCACTCCCGACGAACTAGAGGAAGTCACAACACACTTATAAAGTGAGCGGGATTATAAACAAGAAAATGAAGAAAATTTCAAGGAAGTTGGCGCAAACTTGGGCACACTTCAAGTAAAACATTGACATTTTTGGAGGGGTCACAGCATAAAGACACTTGCAGAGGAAAGGCAAGCGTCTCATTCAAAGGGACAAGTAAGGATGCTAAGAAGATGGATAGGAGGAGACTACAAGAAACGAAAATGGAAGAAACATTGTTGACAAAGGCATATGACAACGACCAAAGAGTTGTGACTTATGTGAGCACTCTCATGTTCGAGATTGCAGAATCCGAACTAACGCAGGCTGAGTTATAGAATCTTGGGTGCAGCAATGCAGAAATAGATGTCACACTAAGGTACTTGTGCGAAGGTGGTTTTGATGGCAGTGGTCAATGGAACCACCCTCCAATATTATTAACTTGAGGAAGTGATGCATGGGATCATTGTTAGCAGTGACAACAACGAGACCCAAGGTGCCTTGGAAAGGCATCCTTAAAGACATAAAATTGCCAAATAAAGGACAAGGTTGGGAATCTTGCAGAAAACATAGTTCGCTTGAAGACATTGAAAATAGCTAAGGAAAGATGGTTTTAGAATGACAAAGTTCATCTCGTGAGGAGACACTATGGTTGGACTAGCTACCCAATCGGTCAAATCATGGGGTGTACAAAAGATGGCGACGGGATGAAATACGTGGCATATTGGTTGTAGAGTAAGTGGCTAGAAGCCTTGGTTGCGAACGGGTTTCTTAGGAAGCTTAATTTATTACAACGATATCGGTGGAATGTCCAAGGAATTGGAGAAATGATGGTCATATACAGTGGTTGTGACACAGTTTCTAATTTTAGAATTAGAGCCATTTACAAGGACACAAACAAGCTTAAGTGGGGGAGGCTGTTATAGGAATGCACTAAGCTCACCTCCTTCACGCCAAAGAAGTTAGCTTGGGTGCCCATGTGGGAAGGACGGTTCGATCGATAGACTTGGCAAGGGTACCTTGGCTAAGTGATGGAACAATAGTGGGGTGCAAAGGCCTAACAAGGGTGCTCTCCTACAAACAAAGACCATGCTTAAGCAGGTGGTGCTTCACAAGCCCACGAGCATGGCACCTTAACAAACATTGGAAAGCGGCAAATGAAAGTGCAACAGAGGTTGAGCTCTCATGAGAGTGTTGGGTGCACCTTGGGAGAAACACACAGATGAACAAGTCAACAAGGCCAAAGCATCCCACTTGAAGCACACATGGCACCACACTTGTCACCTAGGTGAGCGCTTAATGGAAGTTCCTGTGCATGTCATCTTGTACCAGGAAACCAGGAGAGGTGCACCCAACACCTTGATGAAGTGATAGACACCGGTGCACTTAGAACATTTGTTGTGAGCTCGATAGGAGAGTGCCCATGACGGAGCCCAGGTGCCCTACCAATGGAATGCATGTCATATCTATGGAGGGGAAGGAGTGTGTGGCTTGGAGAGATGTGGAATCATGGTGGAATTACCGCATTGTCCCAGCAGTTGGTGTGCATGCCAAGAAAAGGGGAACAGGGAACTGCACTCAATCTAGAAGCACCTTATAAAAAGAGAAGGAAAACGAAGTTGGAAGGCAACTTTGAACAAGCAACCAAGTGATAAGACGACCGAGGAAAATGAGCTAGGGAGGCATCCGAGCTCAAGTTGTTGATGCAGCTTGCTAGGAATCTTATCTTAGAAATACAGTAGGGTTGTAGAAGAGTTTGGCTTAGAAAGCTAGCACTTAAAACGAGTTCAACAACACTTCAAAAGCAGTTGAGGCATGCTATAGGGGTTAGCTTAGCTGACAGTTGTTAGAGTTGGATTCCTGGGATGGGTCAAATCATCTTGTTGTATTTTGTAAATGAAGTGTGTTTTCTAGTTGGGTGCACACCAAGAGATTCACCAGTTTGTGGCACCTCCATTATTGTAAAAGTTGTTTCTTAATATAAATTTCATGGGGTTGGCCGTTTTGGAAACCCCACCATTATACTTGTCTCTTGTGTATGTTTACTCGATGAATGCAATTGGCTAAGGGTGAGTGCACAAAGTTGAGGGAACTTTTATATGCAATGGTAGAGTGAAGTCAATAACTTCTGGTCCATAAAATAGAAATCATCCCAAGCAATCCCAACCCTTCCAAGCCTAGTCCCAAGGATGCCAACATGCATGCCAATTAGGATAGTTAACAAAATCATGCTCCCGTTTAAGATAAAAAAATTTCTCTCCTATTTAGTAAAACTTGTTTTATGTTTAAAACAGATCGAGCCTGTCATTTTTGCCACAATGACGCGCTGAAATGAGTTTGGGCCAAGCAGAACGAGCTAGGGAGAATGCATTTTGGGTGAGAGAAGGCCAAAAAACTCCACCTTGGGATAAATATCTTCCTTGTGAGGTATTTTGTTCAAATCCTCTCATGCTAATTTCCCTATATTCATTCATTTCTCTGTCCTAATTTGAATTAAAAGGTCAATTTTTTTTAATTTATATGCCCATAAAGGACTTTGCATGCCCAATGGAAACCAAAACCCCAATTAATCATAAAAACCAAATCATTTTGATTATTTCCATATGTATATTCACAAGAATCCTTGTGAATCCATACCAAAATTCGCATGCCCAATGGAAACCAAAACCCCAATTTACTCATAAAAAACAAATCAATTTCAATATTTCCATATGCATATTTAGAAGCATCCTTGTGAATCCATACCAAAATTCACAAATATATAAAAGTTTGTCAAGCATATTGCAATTTTGCATAAGTAATTTACATTCCCAATGTAAACCAAAACCCCAATTAACTCATAAAAAAAAATCAACTTCACTATTTGCATATGTATATTCACAAGCATCCTTGTGAATCCAAACCAAAATTAACAAATATGCAAAGTTTGTCAATTATATTGCAAGGTTGCATACAACTAAAAATAAATAAAGTAGAATTCATATCTTCCCTAAAATACATAAACAAACATGATAAATCCCTTGCCTCTATCCGGAATATTGAAGTTGGTTGTCCAAGAACATCAATAAACACCTTATAGTTTTGATGAAACTTCCTAATCCAAGTGTTAAAATAAGGTATAGAAGCTTCCCATGCTTAACAAATATTTCCTCTTGACTGAAGGGTACTTATTGGTTAAGGTCAAGACAATGGAGTTCAACAATAGGCTCTAAAGACATCAAGATACATAGGGAGGTTGATGTCTTTGATTACATGCCAATCACATCCTATCATACATGATAGAATCCAGTGGAAACTTTGCAACCATAAAATCCACTATACACAATTATGTAAACTCTCTCAGGGGTATCTAGAAAGAGTGCATACAACTAAAATAACATCAAGTGGAATCCATACATGCCCCAAATTACATATAAACAAAGATCTGCTAAATGGACATTGGAGTCCAAAAAAATCACGCTACAATAAATAATTACATATCTAACAAAATCCTTGCCTATATTGGGATTTTATTCATGAATAACACATCTTGTCGCCTCTTCTAGGCTCTAGCCCTTGCCTCTACCCACAATCTGGGAGTTGGTCTTGCAAGGGCATTAGTCAACACATCACAATTTTGATGAAACTTCATAATCCAATTCTTAAAATAAGCTAGAGGATCTTCCCAATCAACATATGCACATAGGACATTTTATGTACACATGCATATGGAAATTGGAATTAATACTTGAATTAAGAAATAAATTTATAACGAAAAAATGTTAAATGTTTATTCTTTACTATCACATTCAAGATCAATTTTAAAGTTTAAATAATGGTTTTAGTTTATGTTGATATTTGTCGTACATTAGTTTTACAATTTTCATTTCTTAGAGATGTCATTATATCTTGTGTTTATTATTCTAATGATATTTTATTTGTATTTATGATTGCAGTGGCTACTATGGACCATAATGCAGAGATATTGAGAGTTATTGGTTATCTTAGAGAGATTGGTTCTTCCTAGAGGGGTGGAGATGAGCTCTGTCACTCCTTGTCAGCATCATTGCTGACAATATTTGATACGGTCACTAGATTGAATGATGCTTTTTATAGCATCGCATCCTGCAAGGAAACAAAAAGACAAGAATATGTCGATGATTTGAGCTATAACAAGACCAAGAATCTTAAAATAACAAAAGAGCACATATATACATTATTTAGCATTTCTGGGACGGATGAAATTCTAGAGAGCAACAAGACACATATTTTGATTGAGTGGTTCATATGTCCACCCATTAGAGACCATTGGATGGACAGATGGTACATGGTTTTCAATATTCCCTCTCACAACAATAGGGAAGTACCATTGTACTTCCTCCGAAAAGTGTATGCAGAGTTAGTGATGGGAAAACATATCAACTATTTTCAAATGTTGGGGTTCTAGAGAGTTGGAAGGGGAATTCCCCAAAACTAACCCAATTCTAGGCATAGATATGCCAATCGACAGATACCTCCACCTTGTGCCTAGCTACTGAGGCCAAACATCTCTCCTGCACATGATATGGTTACCGAGACTCAGGAGGCATTTCTTACTCTAGCTAAGACGGTTTCTCGACACACCACAACTATTGACTGGGAAGGGCCCTTTTCCTCTCATGGGGTACAACCACCAGCTTTCGGTGGTAGAGGACCATTTATTGGTGGGGATAGAGTTACATCCCATGTGCCCTAGTCAGAGCCAAACATGTGCACAACGTGTAGTCAATCCTTTTATGGTCATATACCAACACATGGTATGTTATACCAAAATCCTGTCACCATCATGTGATAAGACATTTGACATACCTACTTGCCCTAAATCCCAGCTTTTGGAGTGGAAACTAAATGGTTTTTCATCAATATGTCATACAAATTCCCAACATCGCGCATGCCCCTTTATCCAGGAGCGGTACCTCTGCTCGTACCGCCTTTCATAGGTTGTCCACAAGTGGCACCACCGCTTATAGCCCTTAGTCCATAAGCGGTTACCAGAACCACTCTGTCACTGAAGGAAAAATGCGGTACCCTGGGTAAAAAGGGAAAAAGAGAAGTTTCTCAAGGCTTCTAGATGATAGGCCTTGTGTACTGCCTTATCCATATTGCTGTGGTTTGGTTGAGCTCAAGATCCCTCATCCTAGGATCTTAGAGGCCACCTCACCCACTAATTTCTCAACCATCTCTATGCATTAAATCCCTATAAATATGAGCTCATAGCCATGGTTGAGGAGGGAACATTGAAGGTATTGTTATGGTGTTGGATTGATCCTTGGCCCAAGATCATTTGGGGAGAGCATAGAGAGCTAGAGTCGGAGCTTTTGGGGATGAAGAGATGGTTTCATGGAGATGCATGTCAACACTAAGGCTTGGTTGTAAACTTCTTCATATTTCTAATGCAAGTTGATTTCTGAACCACATATGATGTTGTTGTTGTAATTTCGCATATATATGTTGCTAGATTCCTTAGTCACTAGCATAGATTAGTAGATCATATTCTGGTTGCTTTGATTCATTTCGTGTTGAGTTTTTTTGCAGGTACACAGGTGAACTGTCAAAGCCTTGTATTCCAAATATCTACAACGTCCAGGGAGAGTATTCAACCTCTATCCTCTATTTGTTTTGGATCTGAACCATTTAGACCAATGGAACACCTTGCTGTCCGTAGGAGGTGAAATATTCCAGTTAACAAATCTAGCGACCATACTGGGTAATGAAGTTGTGTATCAGTCGTTCTGATATTCCTCAGTCTGCAACTCTTGTCCGAATCCAAGCTTCTTTTCAACTCTCTTCAGTCATATCTACTCTCTGACTGACTCCCTTTGGGTTTGAAACTTCCAGATCTGTTTAGATATGAACTATTTTCGACCTTTTATGCTCTTTCTCACTTTTAATCTATCATTTTTTACGTTGATCTGGTCTTTTTCTGACTTGATCTATCGTTCTCCTTGTGTTTTGAATTTTTTCAGGGAACCGCACATGTTCTCTTGGAAAGGAGCATTGCCACCACCCGAGTCCTGTTAGCGATACGCAGTGCCACCACCTGAATCCAGTGAGCAAGGAGCGGTTCTTCCTCAAAACCGCCTGTCAGCAGCTTCATCTGCGTGGTGCTAGGTAGGCCCTGTTCCAGACTCTGTATTTTGATTCTTGGTGTGTTTTTGGCTTACCTTTTTATGAAAATGAATTATGTATTCTGTAGTCGCTTTGATTTTTGTTTTCTTTCTGCATTCAAAGATATTTTGTGTTTGTTGCATTAGATTTTACATTATTTTCTTTGGTTGAAACCTCTTACTCTTTTCTGTAGATATTATTCATTGGAATTGGAAATATAAATTTCATTTTCATGAGTAGGTTTTGGTTTGCTTTGGACTTGGAATGCATGAGTGATCCATGTTGTTTTGAGTCTTTCTTTGCTTGGGTGATTCTTGTTTCCTTTTGCATACTGATTTTTTTAGTGCTTGGTAGGAAAGATTGGTTCTTCGTTTCCTTGTCTGTTTCAAAGGGAAGTTTTAGTTTTCTCTCTCCTTTGCTTTATTTGCAAGTTTGTTGAATGATTTTCTTCTTGTTTTGTGCATGATTGTTTGAAATTCTAGATCTTACTTTCATTGAGAAGAAACATCTATTTTCATCTTTGCGTGCATTAGAGTTAGATTTGTTTGGAAACGTTAGTGAAATCATCTTTCCATTGAGTTTTTATGCGTCTTTTTCAAGCATGAAAAGATAGGAAACATTTTGATTTATGTTATATGTTCTCTACATCTCTTTCTTATTTTCTTTGAAGATTGTTTGGGGTGCATTGATATTTCTCTTTTCGTTTGAAAATATAGAATTTCATTTGCATTTGGGTGTGCATTTTTGGGAATAAAAGTAAATTTCTCTCCCTCTCTTAGGTAGAATTTCATTGAAGAGGAAAACTTGCATCATCATCTAGATCAGTCTGCATCTTCTTTAAATTCAAGTTTTCACCCCATGGTTCCACCTAAACGCACAAGATAAAATTAACAATAGTAATAGGTTAAAACTTTTAGCAATTTGAGTGATAAGTTAGAGACGTGTTCGGACGTCGTTAAGTGTAGGTGTTGTCATTACTTGTCTGCATTACATCCTGGGAATCGTGCGGTTCTTCCACATACCATCAGTATATCGAACGGCCTTTCACGTACCCTTGAGGTATATAGAAAGGTACTTCATGTACTTGATTGTATATTGGAAGGCCCCTTGTGAATGGTTATGCATTAGAAAACACTACTATCGATTTGAGCTCCCTCGTACCTTGCGTATATCAGGAGACCCTTTTAGGAATCCTCAAACCATCTGAGTTATCCTTTTGGCCTATCCTTTGAGGTTCCTGACTCTTATCCACTCCTTTCACATGTTTACTTGTTGCTTTTAGTTTGAGTAGTACTTTCTTGTGCGTGGTAGTTAGGGGGTTATTAAAGAGTTTAGAGATGGCATCCTCATCTGGGACTACTACTCAAGAGGTCCCTTTCCAAGGTGTACCTTTTGTATTCCCTCCAAGTGAAGGTATTGGTCCTCCCTTTATTGCCACTCTAAATCTTCCTGGATTAACTATAGGATTACCAGTCTGGCTGTTTAATCCGGTAATTCCTGTTACACCTAATGTCTCAAATGTCACCTCTCCTCTTGGAGAGGATCAACCTCAACCTAATCCCTCTCCTTCTTCACTGGTTGTGGCTTCATCTCTTTCTCCTTCTTCGCTTGACGAAAGCTCTATGGTTAGTAGTCATGTGGGTAAGAAGAAGAAGAAAGGGAAGGGTAAAAAGAAGAAGGATAAGAAAGAGAAAAAGAAGCAACCATTTTCTCTTGATGGTGCTCGTTCTAAGAGAACACCCAAAAAACCCAAGTTCCCTTGTAAGCTTTGCAAGGGGGACCACCTTCTTAAGGAGTGTACCGATCTCTCCCGTGTACAGGAAGAGTGGTCTAAAAGATACAAACCGTCTATGTCATCAACCTCTGATCATCATGTTGATGATACTCCCTCAACCAGTGACCCATTGGTAAAAGGTCGTAAGGGTAAAGTCTTGTATCCTTGTTTGATATGCAAGGCTATGCATCGTACTTTTCTTTTTCCAAGCATGGATGAAGCTTTGCGTTGGTTGGAAAATATTACTGATCATCAATAGGTGATTCCAACAAGTGATAGTAAATTATCCCTCAATCCCCCACTGGTTGACCAAGTGGTCAATTCAAATTTATCTGTGGTTGATCCCACTCTTCCTTTGGAGAGTGAAGTTAAAGTGGTCGAGTCGGTGTCATTTCCACCTGATCCCACTCTTGCATCAGAGAGTTTTAAGACTGAAGTAGTCTCTTTGACCAAATCTTCATCTTGTTCTTCTCTTGCAGCAGAGAATGAACCAAAACCTATCGAAGTTGTTATGCTTCATTCTGATTGTTCTTGACAAGAGGAAATTTTGTCTGTTTCGACAGAACCCTCTCCAAGTAGTGAGGTTATTTCCCTTGACTGGAGTAACCTAACAGAGTCTCATATTCATTCAAGTGTTCCTTTCCATATAGTTGTGAATGTTACTGCTAGGCAGATACTTCGCACTACTGTTGATGAAGGGGCTTATGTTAGTATTCTATCCTCAACTACTTGGCAAGCTTTAGGATCTCCTCATCTTGTGCCAGCCACCGATCAGATATTAGATTTTAATCGAAGGCCTACTGTACCTTTAGGGATCCTTCCTCTTTTGCCTATTATATTAGGCAAGAAAACTATCTGTATTGATGTTATAGTGGTCCAAGGTCCTTTGGATTTTAATCTGCTCCTTGGACGTGATTATGTCTATGCCATGAAAGCCGTAGTGTCCACACTCTTTAGAGTTATGCATTTTCCCCATGATGGGAATATTGTGACCATTGATCAACTTTATTTTGTTACACCTGACCATCGCATTACTCCTAGTAATCAGACTGCCCTGAATGTGCCGCATGTTCTTGTGGTTCCTTCCCCTTCTTATAGTTAGCTTCTTCCCATCACAAGTAAAATGGGGGGCATGGCTCCAGCCTCTGGACTTCATAGTAAATTTAAGTTGCTAGCTTCTTATGTAAGGGGGAAACCTACCAACCTCTGGATATCATGTTGGGTAGGAGCAGGTTTTAGAGAATAGTTTACGCTTTTGGTTTCAAGCTTGCATAAAAATGAAACCATGTCTAGAGCATAGTTTACTTTTGGTTTCAAGCTCGTTAAAAAATAAAACCACTCCTTAAGCATAGTTTATGCTTTTGGTTTCAAGCTTGCATAAACATGAAACCATGTTTTGAGCAAAGTTCCCATTCTGTGTCAAGCTCGTTAAAAAATGAAACAACACCTGACCATCATGTCAGTTTTCCCTGAGCAAAGTTCCCATTCTATGTCAAGCTCGTTAAAAAATGAAATAACACCTGACCATCATGTCTGTTTTTCCCTGAGCAAAGTTCCCATTCTATGTCAAGATCATTAAAAAATGAAATAGCACCTGACCATCATGTCAGGTTCTAACCATCATGTCAGTTTTTCCTGAGCAAAGTTCCTATTCTATGTCAAGCTCGTTAAAAAATGAAATGGATCTCCTCAAGCATATTTTACCTTTTGGTTTCAAGCTTGCATAAAAATGAAATCATTCTTGAGCATAGTTCATTTTCTATTTCAAGCTCGTTAAAAAATGAAGTAGGTTTCCTTAAGCATAGTTTACCTTTTGGTTTCAAGCTTGCATAAAAATGAAATCACGTTGCAAGCAAAGTTACCTTCTGTTTCAAGCTTGTGTAAAAATGAAACAGATCCCCTTCCCTTGTGTCGAGTCTTCAATTTATTGTTAGAACTTGAACCTTCACCTGCCTGATTCTCGTTCTTCCTACCCCCTTGGTGAAAATTTTCACATTAGTAACCAGGTTTTTAGGTTGGGTATGGAAGAAGAATCATCTACTGAAATGAAGCTTGGGGGCATGTCGAGCCACTAGCAACCATGCTAGGGGTAAGCTTCGCTAGCAATCATGCTGGGGGAAATATTCCAACCTCTGTATGTCATGTTAATGGCATTTTTCAAGCATAGTTTACCTATTGGTTTCAAGCTTGCATAAAATGAAACCAATCCCTGAGCATTCTTTCAACCGATCTTCAAGCTCGTTAAAAACAGTAAGATGGTGTTGAGCTTACTTTTCATTTTCCATGCTCTGGTTAGAAATGAAAAGTGTTTTGAGCTTAGTTTATTACTTTTTTGTGCTCTAGATTCAAACATGAAAAAGTATAATGGAGTTCTCTTTAAACTCTTTTTAGGCTCCTTAAATACGAAAAGACCATCGAGCGATCTTGTCTTATTCACGCTCATTAAAGTATTTGAAGAGTCATCCGTCTGATGGTAGGTTATCTCTTTCTCGGTTCGGATAGGAATATTTATGAGAAAGGAACACTCCAGCCAATCATGACTGGAAGAGTTCTCTAAGGTATGATTTTACACTTTTTCGTGCCTTAGAGACTAAATCATACGAAAAAGGACCCCCATGGAGTCTTCTTTTGTATTCGTTTAGACTCTCTAAACATGAACAATACCAAGTTATCTTTCAGTGGACTCATTAAAATAAACATTGAGAGACCCATTTTGGGAATGAACCCCTCCTCTCTCAGGTTTGTAAAACATATGAGACTGGACTTGTCTTCTGACAAGCTATATCGAGTGTTTGTTACCCTCTTTGAACTCGTAAAACCAAAAAGAGGCACTCATCGATCATGATGGGGAAAATGGGAAGGGAATCATTTTGTAAATAATGGTAGTTGTTTGTCGTTAACTTTGAACATGGCACTTGTCTGCAAAATCATGTTAGTCAATTGGGTATTCAGCTGATCTCCATGACGATACACTTTCATGAGTCATGTCAATCCTTTGAGTCTTTCAAAAGAATGCATTGTCCACTATCGCATTGTGTATTTGTCCTGTCTAGTCATGCTACCAAGTCATTTTGTCATGCCACCCGATGTTCAAAGGAGATGTAAAGAAGTTTTACCTCTGCAGTCTACACAGTCTTTCTGTTAGTATATTTGAGTCAGTCATATGGTTACTACATTCACATCATTCCAAAACTATGTTTCGAGTTTTTTGTTTTCAATGTGCGACTCATCATGGCCCTCCTTCGACGAGACTATTCCCATCGACATCAGCTCATCATCCGGGAAATAGTCTTAGAAACAATATTTAGTACCTTGAGATTTGTATGCCTTAATGACAAATTCTCTAGCTCTCAACATAGGTTCACATCATTGATCTTTGATTGATAGAATCGACTGGGTGTTCGACATCAAGACATCTATTCGCACTCAGTAGATTGTACTAGGGTACCTTGGGAATAATTGACATTACTGGTGATCTCCCTCACACTTGTTAATGGTTCACATAATTAGCCGGTAATCAAGTGGTTTCTACCATGTTCGACTTTAGATCATTGTAATCACATGGATAGAATTGTACTTTGTGGAAGACGAGACGAAGACCCTGGGCATTTGTTTAAAAGCGCTCATTGCTTTTTCCTCAGGTTGCGATGGAGTTTTATATATCTAGCATGGATCCACATTTGTATGGTCGTGGCTATGCTCAAATTTATGTCTGTATGACATAGATCTACGTTGTATGTCTGGTAGCTATGTCCAAGTTTGAGTCCTCTATCACATGGATCTACGTTGTATTCTAGTAGCCATGCTTGTTTATTCCACTCATGGATCTTCCTTGTATTGGTCTGCAGCTATGAGTTTGGTTACTTTTGTCTATGAGTCAACATACTGATGTACTATAGATTCCTACTTGACTGCGTACTCTGATCGAGCCGACATTTTCATCTCCTGGCGACGACTTGTTCTCAAATTAGCTCTCATTTATCGTATCACTCTAAGACTCATGCTTTGGGGGGCATCCTATTATACCAAAATCCTATCACCATTATGTGATAAGACATTTGACATACCTACTTGCCCTTAATCCCTGCTTTTGGAGTGGAAACTAAATGGTTTTTCATCAATCTGTCATACAAATTCCAAGCACTACACATGCCCCCTTATCCGGGAGCAATACCCCTACTCGCACCGTATTTCATAGGTTCTCCACAAGCAGTGCCACCACTTATAGCCCTTAGTCCATAAGCGGTTATTACCAGAACCACTCTGTCACTGAAGGAAAAACGCAGTACCCTAGGTAAAAAGGGAAAAAGAGAAGTTTCTCGAGGCTTCTAGATGATAAGCCTCCTGTACTGCCTTATCCCTACTGCTGTGGCTTGGTTGAGCTCAAGATCCCTCATCCTAGGATCTTAGAGGCCACCTCACCCACTAATTTCTCAACCATATCTATCCATTAAATCCCTATAAATATGAGCTCATAGCCATGGTTTAGGAGGGAACATTGAAGGTATTGTTATGCTGTTGGATTGATCCTTGGCCCAAGATCATTTGGGGAGAGCATAGAGAACTAGAGTCAGAGCTTTTGGGGATGAAGAGCTGGTTTCATGGAGATGCATGTCAACACTAAGGCTTGGTTGTAAACTTCTTCATATTTCTAATGCAAGTTGATTTCTGTCCCACATATGATGATGTTGTTGTGATTTCGCATATATATGTTGCTAGATTTCTTAGTCACTAGCATAAATTAGTAGATCATATTTTGGTTGCTTTGATTCGTTTCGTGTTGAGATTTTTGGCAGGTACATAGGTGAACTGTCAAAGCCTTGTATTCCAGATATCTATAATGTCTAGGGAGAGTCTTCAACCTCTGTCCTCTATTTGTTCTAGATCTGAACCATTCAGACCAGTGGAACACCTTGCTGTCTGCAGAAGGTGAAATATTCTAGCTAACATGGTACCTCTACGATGACTAGTGGTCAGGTAAGGACATTGTTAAAACTCTATTGTTTTTCAATTTTTAATTTTTCCATACTGTACACATATTAAAAGATTCGTATAATATGAAATTCTTACTCTTGCAGTAGCTTGACACCTCTAAGGGGGGTGGTAGTGCACCCAATGTGGTTGTATCCGAGGCCCAAACAGCCAACACTGAGGTAATATTTCAACATGTGTCATTTTGTTAATACATGTGTTAATCTTAATTAATTTGTTAAATGGTCTAATATTTACAATTTTTTAAGTTACAAGAACCCCATTTTGAACCGGATGTTGGAGACATTAATCTCAGCTAATTACTCCCAGGTGGAATTTATAATTACCTCAATAATGTAAGTACATGGCTAATGAATTGATCTTACTCAAATTATTTAAATATATTATTGCACACTTGTTTATCGATTGCTAATGTTTATAATTTTTAAACTTGCAAATGCTATCTGGATCTGCAAGGGGGGAATAAATTATTGGTAGTGGTACCTCCCATGGGGGAGATATTTCCAAGGAAGGAGTAAGTATATTACAACATGTTAGTTTTTCAGTACATATTACTCCATCCATTCAAGTCCATGTCTAACTATGGTAACACTTTATGACTGCAGAAATCATCACAAATCCCTGCACCACCTCTTTGGTTTGGATCTCCACGTAGTCCAAACATAGATAAGCTAGTTTTCTACACTAGACGACCCTCTTCCTTAAAAAGAGTGGTAGTCCATGACGATTAACCTACTCATTCCATGGTAATGTAGACACTTCTAATGGCAATTGCTGGTTAGCTTTGAATTCACTTCACAACTAATTTTTCTTAATGTTATTTTTGCATGTTTATAGCATCAGAATGTATAGTCATTTGTCCCAGACCTTAGTGGAGTTGTTGATGCTGCAGTCAATGATGCATCTACAATAGGGATAAGTCACATAGAGGTACATCTACTTGAATATTTGTAATTGTACAATTCATTTGTATTGTCTATGGACATGCACGATGTCTAACTATTTTATCATTTGGTAAATGTAGCCACACCCTGGTCCATTAGTGCACATGATCGAGGTTGATGTTCAACTTATGAATCCTCTTGCTAGTGAAGAAACCCAGTCTCATTCCCAGAAATAAAAATTTTCGGTGAGATGTTCATTATTTATATAATTGATTAGTACTTTCTCATTCATGTACATGTTGATCATTGTTGAGATAATTGACATATTTTTTTTATTTGCAGAGAAGCATTGCAGAGAGACTCTCTACAAGGAGGAGGACACCAAAGGAATATATACCTTGGATGGATGCAGTGAGTGTTTGTTTTATGTATAATTGAGTCATATTTTAAATTTTCAAACTTTGTTATTGTTGGACAGTACTAGTTCAGTTACCTAATCAATAAATAATGTCATTTATTTGCAGTCGCTAGAGATTCACAATGGTTGTGGACAGAGGCAACAAGCATCAAGGTCAGGAAAAAACAAGAGAAAGGTTAGTTTTGATGTGTTAGCCCAGGGAAAATATGTATTTTTCTGTACAAGAGGAAGTTAGAGTATAGGGGCGTGGTCTAGGACAGATGTACTTTTTCTTGCATGTACATCAATGATGTTTTTTATACATGTACATTGACATCACATATAAGAGCCTTCCATTTTTGTATTATAACTTTCATGATATGAAAAATATTTCATATAAAGGATCTTGAGATCTTCATGGTTCAGTATTTTAAGTGTGATTATACACATGTGGCCAAGAATGTTTCTATGTGTAATGTTCCCAATTTTTAATAGATTTTACGATTGCATGGAGATATCATTTATAAACTTGAAAACAATGCACAATTACAATATTACATAATGATAAAAATGTACATTTAAATTGTTTTTACCACGATCCAATTTCATATACAATGTTAAATTGTATTCACAAAGATAGAACATACCTAACACACATAAGCACCCAACATAGCTAAGCAATTGATCCAACTAAGTAGAATGCAAAAACACCTTACCCACATAACAACCTAACAAAATTTGAAAGGTTGCACGAGGTTGACACACTCAAGTGATGCACTTGTGTGGTCTACATAAGTGAAATTGGTGTTTTGCATGATGTCTTTGATCTAACGAATATATGGGATACACATCAAACCTAAAAGTATCAAAGTATAAGGTTGATTCAAAATAATGGTTATGAGTATATCTTGCACATTATGTATATCCTACACATTATTTTATCATTTTGTTAATGTATATGCCATTTGATGAATCACATCAAGGAATAACTTTGGAAGAGATGGCAATTATGTGTGATTTTATTATAGTTTAAATTGATTGTAGAAGTACTATTCTAAATCTTGTTTTATAAATTTATGTTTATGGCATAATATTCTAAAATTTGTAGTGTGAAGATATATATTTTGTAATAATGGCGTAATAGGTTGGCCACTTGTTTATAAACATAAATATGTTCCATTACATGGTTAATGACATAATGACATTGTCTCCTAAAAGGTTTATTATGGTGATATGGAGAATTTAGATAGGGAATTATCCAAGGGAGAGTTTTTCACTACATTTTCTTATATGAAGAATGCTAAAAATATAGGTATATGTGAACGACTTATATCCTTTTGAGTTTTATAGACCATACATGCTGAATAATATTCATGATGAGATGGTTTACAACCACTTTCAACCTGATAATATTGTTTTGGTTAAAGTGGAAAATGCTAGGTTTATGTGAAACTTGAGTCATTAGACACGTTCTTCTCTTCCTTTGTGTCCATGTTCAATCCTCACAAAACCAAATTTTGATTAGTATGTTTGGATGTATCTCTAGAATGCACCCCTATTCCTTGGCCTTATATAAAGTTTGTTATTGTTGCACGATGTTTAGGGATTCCCTTTGGAGTTGGGTTGTTGTCAATCACAATGTGTGATTGATGTTTCGAGGGGATTTCATATTCTTCAAGATGTCTAACTATTTTATCATTTTAGAAATTTGGATGGGATTTCATATTCTTCAAGCATATAATCTTTCGTATCCATCCTATAGGTTCATTTTGAGTATACTATTAAGTATGTTCACATGTGATTTTGTTACCTCGCGCTTCCTTCTTGCCATAGTTAAATCATGTGCATAACTGATTTCCCGATTCTTATGCCATGTCTCCATGTTTTGTATTGCTTTATCCATTTCCTCCTGCATTTCATCATGCAAATTCTCACATCTCTTGGATGACCAGGATAAATTAATATGGAAACAATATTTTTTCGAATTTCTAGTCTCACGAATGATATGAGATCCTAAGATCAATTCCCCTCCACATAGATATTGACAACTCCTTTCTCCTCTATGAAAACACAAACAAATAATATTCTTGGTTGAAAATGATGGGAAATAATTCAAGTTCAACACCTCACAACAAGTAACAAAATTATCAACATCTACACATGGAATAATAGTTTGCAACAAGTATTTTTTCAAGATGGGAAGATCTACACTCACCTTCAAACAAATGTCAATTAATACTTTTTCTAATTCTTCGTTGCACCCTATTGTGGGTATCCTTTCTTCTCTGTGATTCCGATCAAACACAAACCATCAACATATATGTTTAATCCCACCTCCTACAGGATTTCAGGGACACCTGTTGAATCCCTTCGTGGGGCATAGAACGGAAACCATGCATCAAAACGGGGTTCTGGTGGGTCATGCAAGTTTTTTTAGGGAGGTTCCATGTGGGAATGCTAGCCCCATGTTCAAGGTCAAGTAATTTTCAAATTTGACCCCTATGTGCAAAAATTTCACATTCCCTTACTGAGCAAAACCCTAGTTTCCAAAATTGACCTAAAACAAGATCCCTTGTCCATGGAAACAGAGTAGAGGGCCACCCCTAGCACTATCCAGATGTCTTGAATCCAATAGAGTCGATGTTTCATTGATATGAGCCATGGTCATCATTCTATAGCACGTTGAAGGCCACCTCCTACATACTTTCATGGACACCTGTTGAATCCCTACTCGAGGTATTGAATGGAAACAATGCATAAAAACGTGGTTCTAGTGGTCATGCAAGCATGTTTAGGGAGGTTCCATGTGGGAATTCTATCTAGACATTCACGGTCAAGGAATTTGAAAAGTTGGCCCCTATTTGCTAAATTTTCACATTCCCTTAGTAAGCAAACCTCTAGTTTCAAAAATTAACCTAAAACAGGATCCCTTGTACATGGACCCAGAGTAGTGGGTCACCCCTAGCCCTGTTCCAATGTCTTGAATCCAACATATACGACGGTTGATTGATCAGACCCATGATTATCATTCTATGGAACATTAAACCCCACATCCTACAAGATTTCAGGGACACGTGTTGAATCCCTACTCAAGGCATAGAATGGAAATTGTGCATCAAAATAGGGTTCCTGTGGTTCATGCAAGTGTGTTTAGGGAGGTTCCATGTGGGAATGCTTTCCACATGTTCATGGTCGAGAAATTTGCAAATTTGACCCCTATGTGAGAAATTTTCACTTTCCCTTATTGAGAAAAACCCTAGTTTCCAAAATTGACCTAAAACAGGATCCTTTGTCCATGGACCCATAGTAGAGGGCCACCCTTAGCATTATCGTGATATCTTGAATCCATCGAAGTTGATGGTTCTTTGATCCTAGACATAGAGATCATTCAATGGCACGTTGAAGTCCATCTACTACAAGCTTTCAGGGACACATGTTGATTCCCTACCCAGGGCTATCATGTACCTTTTTGGAAATTTTGGAGAAACGGACAAATTGGACAAAATTCGAGCTTAACTAGTGATGACTCTAGGTGGTTCCAACTTTAACAAAATGGTCCCGAATTTGAAACAAGATGCTATGGAGAGTATTAAAACATCCCAATTTTTTTTATGGATACTTTTATCAGAATTTATACCTCTGCAAACTTGTTTGGGGCTAATGACAAAAATACCAAAATTACTAGGATATTGTGTTCAAATACCCCCGAGGGTGATGGCCAAACTAGCTCTCCAAATCAAGTACGACCCTCCCAAATTTAATAAGAGTATAGGAATGAGTATGAGACACCAATTAATTTCCTTAATCATGTTTATTAAGTTCTTAAAATGGATTATGGTCTGCAACATTTGTAGGGTGACTTTCAGTGAAATTGCTTACGGGGAAATTGCATAACTAGCTCGATTTTGACATATGAAAGGCAGAATTAAAGGTTCAGATAAGGATGTGACATATAAGGAACATATAAATAATACCATTTGATTCCCTAACATTATTAAACCCCATATAAATCCCTTCATACAAGTCTGGTATACAACTCATTTAGTATGGGAGTCAAATACATGAAAACTAGTGAATTAGTAGCATGGAATTGCAAGAGTTTCACATATGGATTTCTTTGATTTAGACCCATAGAGCATAGCGACATGAAACTACAGAGTAACACATCATATATTTTTGTCACAAAATCATAAAACTCAGATAACATCCCTCATACATATCTGATACAAGACTCCTTCAATATTGAAGCTAAAGTCATGGAAACTAGTGATTCAATGGCATGGGAATGCAATATTTTCACACATTAGTTTATTGATTTCAAACCACATAGGATATGGAAATTAAATTACAGATTAATACATCATATATTTCTTTCCCAACACCATCCAACTCATATAATATCCCTCATACAAATATGGTATAAAACTGCTTCAAGATTGAAGCCAAATCCATGAACACTAGTGATACAAGTGCATAATTATGCAAGTTTTTCATAAATGTATCTCTGGTATTTCGAATTAAAGAGAATTTGGAAATAATATTACAGAGCCATACATCATATATTGATTCCCCATCATCATAAAACTCATAGAAATGTCCTCATACAAATCTGATATAAAGCTACTTCAATATTGAAGCCAAATCCATGAAAACTAGTTATTTAAGAGCATGGGGAATGCGATCCTTTCATACATATATTTATGATATTTAAAATTACAGAGAATATGGATATGAAATTATATAGACATACATCATAAATCAAATCTTGGGCATCAACTGTCCTCAACAAGGCGCAAGAATCACTCCAACAAGTGCGCCATCAATTGTGAGTGTGGGGAAATGGAGAAGAAGGAATGAGAGAATGAGGAGATAGATGAGAATTAGATTGTAGGACATTCAACCTGAAAATAAAAATACTTCATTAAGCTCCCATGACAGTTCTGAATGGACTCTTCATCAACCAACTTGGAAAGGAATCCAACTCCCTTGAAATTGGTTCACTACTAGGGTAAGTGTGCACTCACCATGCAATGGACAAGCAAAAGATCTCCAAAAATGCCAAAGGCCAAATATGATCCTTCCTCATGAGATACTTTTATTAACTCGATGGTGCATCCTAAGGTCTAATTCCCCTCCATCAGCTTCCTCCAACTCATCTTAGTGGTTCAGTAATTCTCATGACACTTGTCTTCCTCTTCATGCTCCAACTCTTTCCCCAATTCGAATGGATTCCTCTAACTCCAAAATTCTACCTCTTGGTGGATATTTTTAGCCCTGACATGTCCAATGTTTCATATTTCATCAAACAGGTCTGAATTTGTCATACTTTTCATAGAATCTCCCATCATTTGTTGTCATAGAGTGCATATAATCTCCTTTCAAGTGGCACACCTTGTCTTCTAGTCTCTTCCTCTTCCAGGGGAGTTACCCTCCTTCACCAATTAGACTTCCTTGTATAATTATATGATATTTTACACTACATTACCATCCATTAATGTTACATTACCCATGTGTTCGAATTTGTATGAATATCATGCCAAGTGTGCGAGGAATCTAGTTACCCAAAGTCTTCACAAGCTTCCAAGTGTCTTCATTAACCCATTCCACATTATTTTCTTAGAATTTATCATTTATGTGACCCATTTAAATGTCCTTTTGGGTCCCATATCCCCTTATTACAAAATTTATGTCTCCATCTCAACCCATGGAACTAGTAGGTCGGCGAAACATTATTTGCAAATAGTCTTATTTGGAACTTATTTAATTGGGGACATGAAAAATAGTCCCCACTCAATATTTCTTGTACTAAATAAATTCCAAGTTTGTATGCTGAAAACATAAATATTCCCAAGTGGCATCCTCATTTGGTACTCCTTCCCTTGCACCAAGTTCTCTCTTATGGCTCTTCTCATTGTTTTTCTTTAGCTGCAACTTGAGTAGTGGCACTCATGTATTGAAATTGTGTTTTCCCAAAAGTAAAGAGATGTAGATTGTGCAAATTTATATATCCTATAACATCACCACTAACACTAAAAGGATTAATCAAATCCATAAAAAAAAAAATTGTGCAAATAATCTTTACCTCTGTATTTTGGAAACATTTTCTAAAATTTCACCCCTTTCTGATTCTGTATAATTCTTTGAAGTTGGTGCCAATTTAGAAAAAAATGAATTTCTTAATATTCCAAGAAAATTTCAGAGAGGAACTACCATGCGTGTTTCTGCATTACTATGATTACAATCATCTTCCCAAGTGGTGAATAAATCTCCAATGTTGCTTGTTAACCCACAATTGAAACCAATGAGACCAAAAATGATCCCAGGGTCCAATATGATCTTGATACATGCATGGTGTGAAATTTTTTATGATGAAATTCCATGAAAACCAAGCATGTGAAAATTGAATCCATATCTCAAAAAGTCTCCCACATAGGAAATTGGAACACTTCTCTGCAAACATGAACTCAAATAACCGAAGGTTGGTTTGCTTTCTCAAACCAACAACCAAACTACTACTCTAAGTGAGATGAAACCAAGCAAATCCAGGATCCCATTGATTGTATTAAACCAATAAAAAAATCATGAGTACAAAATATAGAATATGAAAGTACATAACAACATCATACAAATGTACGTCAATAATGTACCTCATCAAAGAATCATGAAAGTGCTTGTACGTCCAAGTAAGTAGATCAACATGTGGCCCATACGCACAAGCATCATTAAGTATTATATCAGATCTTCCCCAATGACATAGGTGAGGATCCTATGTCCCATAATGCTGCTCCAAAAATATATAATGTGCATCAATATAATCATCCATGTGTTCTTTCATCCAATAAGTGAATGAAGAACCTCCACCAAAATCTAAACCAAATAAGGAGCAAAGAAAACATGAAGAATTCAAGTGGTTGAAATAAGTCTCATCAATACACCCATGAATATGTATATCATCATGAAATAACATAGTATTTTTTGCCAACAATAATTTTCTTCAATCATATATATATTCACCCAAGTGTGGGATGAAATCCCTCGAACATCAAATGGACTAGGCAAGGAGCATGCAAAATCATGAGTCTCCAAGTGACTCAAGTGAATACCATAGGTGCATGCATGTACATGTGTATCATCATAATGTAACAAATGATTCTGCTTAAAATTATGTAAATAAGTTGGTTCTCTAATAATTTCATCATCAAAAGGAAAGATAGAATTTTCATACTCCTCATGTGGCACCATTAAAAAGAAACATTTCATCCATACTTCATTAGGAAGAATGCTGCAAAATTTGGAAGTGTAGGAAGTAGGAGAAAGGAACAACTCACCCAAAGGATTATAAAGTGAAAAATTTTAATCATGTGGAGGATCCATACAGGTAGGGTTATGCACCTCCCTTAAAAATGAAAAACTTTTCTCATGGGTTGGTTCCAAGGTGGTGGAATCATGCACTTCTTCAAAAAGTCTGTAACCATTTTCAAGAGGAAACTCAAGTTCCTCTTCCACCACAACAAGCGATTTGATATCATCAATATCATATTCAAAAACATAAAGAACCTGAAATTTTTCATGTTTCTCATGATCCATCATGTTGTGAGAATCCTCCAAGCAATCTACCATCTGACAATCTGAAACATAGGAGGAAGAACAAGTATCTTGCAACCTCCCAAGAAGTTTCTCATTTTGAATGTTGAATTTATTAATATATTCATTATACTTCAAGTAGGATTCATGGTCATCATTCTATGGAACATTAAATACCACCTCCTACAATCTTTCAGGGACACGTGTTGAATCCCTACTCGAGGCATAGAATGGAAACCATGCATCAAAATGGGATTTCAGTGGTTCATGCAAGCGTGTTTAGGGAGGTTCCATTTGGGAACACTTTACACACATTCATGGTCAAGGAATTTGCAAAGTTGACACCTATGTGCGAAATTTTCACTTTCCCTTTTTGAGAAAATCCCTAGTTTCCAAAATTGACTGAAAACAAGATCCCTTGTCCATGGAACCAGAGTAGAGGGCCACCCCTAGCATTATCCTTATGTCTTGAATCCACCGGAGTTCACGGTTAATTGATCTGAGCCACATTCATCATTCAATGGCACATTGAAGCCCATCTACTACAGGATTTCAGGGACACATGTTGATTCCCTACCTGGGGCTATCATGTCCGTTTTTTGGAAATTTTGGCGAAATGCACAAATTGGGCAAAATTCGAGCTTAACTAGTGATGACTCTAGGGGGTTCAAACTTTCACAAAATGGTCCCGAATTTGAAAGGATATGCTATGGTGAGTATTAAAAAATCCCAAGTTTTTTTAAGGATACTTTTATCATACTTTATACCTCTGTAAACTTGTTTGGGGATAATGACAAAAATACCAAAATTACTAGGATATTGTGTTCAAATACCCCTAAGGGTGATGGCCAAACTAGCTCTCCAAATCAAGTACAACCCTCCCAAATTTAATAACAGAGTATGGGAATGAGTATGAGACATCAATGAGTTTCTTTAATCATGTTTATTAAGTTCTTAAAATGGATTATGGTCTGCAACATTTGTAGGGTGGCTTTCAGTGAAATTGCTTACGGGGAAATTGCATAACTTGCTCAATTTTGACATATGAAAGGAAGAATTAAAGGTTCAGATAAGGATGTGACATATAAGGAACATATAAATAATACCATTGGATTCCATAATAGTATTAAACCCCATATAAATCCCTTCATACAAGTCTAGTATACAACTCATTCAGTATGGGAGTCAAATACATGAAAACTAGTGAATTAGTAGCATGGAATTGCAAGAGTTTCACATATGGATTTCTTGGATTTAGGCCCATAGAGCATAGGGACATGAAAATACAGAGTAACACATCATATATGTCTATCAAAAAATCATAAAACTCAGATAACATCCCTCATACAAATCTGATACAAGACTCCTTCAATATTGAAGCTAAAGTCATGGAAACTAGTGATTCAATGGAATGGGAATGAAATCTTTTCACACATTAGTTTATTGGATTTTGAACCACATAGGATATGGAAATTAAATTACAGATTAATAAATCATATATTTCTTTCCCAACACCATCCAACTCATATAATATCCCTCATACAAATATGGTATAAAACTACTTCAAGATTGAAGCCAAATCCATGAACACTAGTGATACAAGGGCATGAGTATGCAAGTTTTTCATACATGTATCTCTGGTATTTAGACTTAAATAGCATGTGTAAATAATATTACAGAGCCATACATCATATATTGGTTCCCCGTCATCATAAAACTCATAGAAATGTCCTCATACAAATCTGATATAAAGCTACTTCAATATTGAATCCAAATCCATGAAAACTAGTTATTCAAGAGCATGGGGAATGGGATCCTTTCATACATATATTTATGATATTTCTACTTATAGAGAATATGGAGACGATATTACAGATACATACATCATAAATCAAATCTTGGGCATCAACCATCCTGAGCAAGGTGCAATAATCACTCCAACAATTGCGCCATCAATTGTGAGTGTGGGTAAATGGAGAAGAAGGAAGAGAGAATGAGGAGATAGATGAGAATTCGATTGTAGGACATTCAAACTGAAAATAAAAATACTTAATTAAGCTCCCATGACAGTTCTGAATGGACTCTTCATCAACCAACTTGGAAAGGAATCCAACTCCCTTGAAATTGGTTCACTACTAGGGTAAGTGTGCGTTCACCATGCAATGGACAAGCAAAAGATATCCAAAAATTCCAAAGGAAAAATATGATCCTTCCTCATGAGATCCTTTTATTAACTTCATGGTGCATCCTAAGGTCTAATTCCCCTCAATCAGCTTCCTCCAACTCATATTAGTGGTTTAGTAACTCTCATGACACTTGTCTTCCTCTTCATGCTCCAACTCTTTCTCCAATTCGAATGGATTCCTCTAACTCCCAAATTCTACCTATTGGTGGCTATTATTATCCCTGGCATGTCATATGTTTCATATGTCAGCAATCAGGTCTGAATTTGTCATACTTTTCATAGAATCTTCCATCATTTGTTGTCATAGAGTGCATAGAATCTCCTTTCAAGTGGTGCACCTTGCCTTTGAGTCTCTTCCTCTTCTAGAGGAGTTACCCTCCTTCACCAATTAGACTTCCTTGGCTAATTATATGATATTTTACACTACATTACCACCCAATAATGTAACATTACCCATGTGTTCAAATTTTTATGAATATCATGCCAAGTGTGCGAAGAATCTAGTTACCCAAAGTCTTCACAAGCTTCCAAGTGTCTTCATTAACCCATGCCACATTATTTTCTTAGAATTTATCATTTATGTGACCCATTTAAATGTGAATATGTTAAGATAATGTCCTTTTGGGTCCCATATCCCCTTATTACAAAATTTATGTTTCCATCTCAACCTATGGAACTAGTAGGTCGACGAAACATTATTTGCAAATAGTCTTATTTGAAAATTATTTAATTGGGGACATGAAAAATAGTCCCCACTCAATATTGCTTGTCCTAAAGCAATTCCAAGTTTGTATGCTGAAAAAATAAATATTCCCAAGTGGCATCCTCATTTGGTACTTTCCTTGCACCAAGTTCTCTCTTATGGTTCTTCTCATTGTTTTTATTTAGCTGCAACTTGAGTAGTGGCACTCATGTACTGCAATTTTGTGTACCCAAAAGTAAAGAGATGTGTATTTTGCATATTTATATATCCTGTAACATCACCACTAACACTAAAAGGATTAATCAAATCCATAAAAAAAAATTGTGCAAATAATCTTTACCTCTGTATTTTGGAAACATTTTATGAACTTTCACCCCTTTTTGATTCTGTATAATTCTTTGAAGTTGGTGCTAAGTTACCAAAATTTGAGTTTCTTAATATTCCAAGAAAATTTCAGAGATGAACCACCATGCGTGTTGCTGTACTACTCTGATTACAATAATCTTCTCAAGTGGTGAATAAATCTCCAATGTTTCTTGTTTCCCCACAATTGAAACTAATGAGACCAAAAATGATCCCAGGGTCCCATATGATCCCAATACATGCATGGTGTGAAATGTTTATGATGAAATTCCATGAAAACCAAGCATGTGAAAATTGAATCCATCTCTCAAAAAGTATCCCACATAGGAAATTGGAACACTTCTCTGCAAATATGAACTCAAATAACTGAAGGTCGGTTTGGTTTCTCAAACCAACAACCAAACTACTACTCCAAGTGAGATGAAACCAAGAAAATACAGGATCCCATTGACTGTATTGCACCCTTCCAAACATAATGAGTACAAAATATAGAACATGAAAGTACATAACAACATCATACAAATGTACATCAAGAAGGTACCTCATCAAAGAATCATGAAAGTGCTTGTACATCCAAGTAAGTAGATCAACATGTGGCCCATACACATAAGCATCATGTATTATATCAGATCTTCCCCAATGACATAGGTGAGGATCCTATGTCCCATAATGCTGCTCCAAAAATATATAATGTGCATCAATATAATCAGCCATGTGTTCTTTCATCCAATAAGTGAATGAATAACCTCCACCAAAATATAAACCAAATAAGGAGAAAAGAAAACATGAAGAATTCAAGTGGTTGAAAGAAGTCTCATCAATACACCCATGAATATGTATACCATCATGAAATAACATAATATGTTTCTACCAACAATAATTTTCTTCAATCATATATATCTTCACCCAAGTGTGGGATGAAATCCCCCCAACATCAAATGGACTAGGCAAGGAGCATAGAAAATCATGAGTCTCCAAGTGACTCAAGTGAATACCATAGGTGCACGCATGTACATGTGTATCATCATAAGGTAACAAAGGATGCTGCTGAAAATGATGTCAATAATATGGTTCTCTAATAATTTCATCATTAAAATGAAAGATAGAAGTTTCATACTCCTCATGTGGCACCATTAAAAAGAAACCTTTCACCCATACTTCATTAGGATGAATGCTGCAAAATTTGGAAGTGTAGGATGTAGGAGAAAGGAAAAACTCACCCAAAGGATTAGAAAGTGCAAAATTTTCATCATGTGGAGGATCCATACAGGTAGGATTATGCACCTCCCTTAAAAATGAAAAACTTTCCTCATGGGTTGGTTCCAAGGTGGTGGAATTGTGCACTTTTTCAAAAAGTGTGCAACCATTTTCAAGGGGCAACTCAAGTTCTTCTTCCACCACAACAAGTGATTGGATATCATCAATATCATCTTCAAACACATCAAGAAACTGCAATTTTTCATGTTTCTCGTGATCCATCATGTCATGAGAATCCTCCAAGCAATCCACCATATGGCAATCTAAAACATAGGAGGAAGAACAAGTATCTTGCAACCTCTCAAGAAGTTGCTCATTTTGAATATTGAATTTATTATTATATTCATTAATCTTCAAATAGGATTCATGTAACCATTCACTAAGCTTAATCACATTTTTTCTATCAAAAAGCAAATACATGAAATTACCTTTGATGTTGCACATTGCTCTTTGAATCTTCTCCATGTCTTCAAGGAAGGATGGCTTCTCCAATTAAGAAACTTTCCAACAAGAATTTTGTACCAATGCTTGAGTTTCATGGAGTATGCTAAGGGCCTCTTGGATATCCCTTTCAATCATATTCAAATACCCTTTAATGAAGGATTGTTCATGAGACCGAGCCTCCTCTTCTTCTTTCTTCTTGATTCGATCAACTTCTTGAAGCTCAAGTGGTGATGGGGAAGTTGACCTTGGTTCTTCATTAGCTGCTACAAGGTATTCATATTTATGATCATGAGAAATTTTTCTTGCAACAACATTTTAAAATCTGATCTCTATTTCACCAACATAGAGTTATGAGCACCCATCAGTAGGGACTCCCTCACAATTCAAGCATCCATTAGTAGATGCCTTTTGGTCCATGTCCACAGTAGAATTTGTTTCAGAATGATATTCAATAGTTTAAAGGTACTATTCTTCATTATCATGTGATGTTTCCTCATATTTTTCAAATTCATTTGGGAGTGACTTTTGATTGTCTCTAGGTAATAGTTTTTCTGCTTCACCACCCATAGAAATTGGTAGCTCCTTGGTCTCCTCCATACTGATTATTCCTTAATGATTTATCATTTTCCCTCTTGTAAAAAAATCAATACTTGAGAATAAACTCTTGGAAATAATACCTTTCATGAATATCCCATCTCAAATTTTTATACCCTTGGTAGCATGCTTCGATATCTTTGGTTGTAATTTCTTCTTCCCTTGGTAGGGGAGGAAGGAAAGTGGGCTTGGTGGGTTGATTATGAAACTAAGAAATATCTGCAAAATATTATTAAATGGATGGTATTAATTTACAGGTGCAAGGACCATGCTATGATATCACTTTAATGTCCCTTTTTGGAAATTTTGTAGAAATGCACAAATTGGGAAAAATTTGAGCTTAACTAGTCATGACTCTATGGGGTCCAAGTTTCACCAAATGGTCCAGAATTTGAAAGGATATGGTATGGAGAGTATTAAAACATACCAATTTGTTTTATGTATAATTTTTATTATACTTTATACCTCTTCAAAATTGGTTGGGGCTAATGACAAAAAGACTAAAATTACTAGGAAATTGTGTTCAAACCCCCCCAAGAGTGATGGCCGAACTAGCTCGCCAAATCAAGTACGACCCTCCAAAATTTAAGTAAAGAGTATGGTAATAAGTAAAATACATAAATGAAGTTCCTTAATCATTTTTATTAATTTATTAAAAAGGATTATGGTCTATAACATTTGTAGGGTAACTTTCAATGAAATTGCTTATGGGGAAATTGCATAACTAGCTCGATTTTGACATATGAAAGGTGGAGTTAAAGGTTAATATAAGGATGTGAAATATAGGGAAAATATAAATAATACCAATGGATTCCATGAAATTATTAAAAACCATATAAATCCCTTCATACACATCTTGTATACAACTCATTCAGTATGGGGGTCAAATACATGAAAACTAGTGAATTAGTAGCATGGAATTGCAAGAGTTTCACATATGGATTTCTTGTATTTCGATCCACAGAGAATAGGGAAAATAAATTAAAGAGTAACAAGTAATATATTTCTATCAAAAAATCATAAAACTCAGATAACATCCCTCATACAAATCTGATACAAGACTCCTTCAAGATTGAACCTAAAGTCATGGAAACTAGTGATTCAATGGCATGGGAATTGAATCTTTTCACAAATGAGTTTATTGGATTTCGACCCACATAGGATATGAAAATTAAATTACATAGTAATAAATCATATATGGATTTCCCAACACCATCAAAATCATATAATATACCTCATACAAATATGGTATAAAACTGCTTCAAGATTGAAGCCAAATCCATGAAGATTAGTGATACAAGGGCATGAGTATGCGAGCTTTTCATACATGTATCTCTGATATTTAGACTTAAATAGAAAATGGAAATAATATTAAAGAGCCATACATCATATTTTGATTCCCCATCATCATAAAAATCATAGAAATGTCCTCATACAAATCTGATATAAAGATACTTCAATATTGAAGTCAAATCCATGAAAACTAGTTATTTAAGAGCATGTGGATGTAGGAATTTCATACATTTATTTATGATATTTTGAATTGAATAGAATATGGGGATGATATTATAGATACATACATCATAAATCAAATATATGGCATCAACCATCCTTAGCAGGGCACAAGAATCACTCCAACAAGTGCACCATCAATTATGAGTGTGGGGAAATGGAGAAGAAGGAATGAGAGAATGGGGAGATAATGAGAATTTGACTGTAGGAAATTAAAAATGAAAAAAAAAAATCATTCATTAAGCTCCCATGATATTTTTTTAATTTCCTGTCCATCAACCAACTTGGAAAGGAATCCAACTCCCTCGAAATTGGTTCACTAGCGAGGTAAGTGTGCACTCACCGTGCAATGGACAAGAAAAAGCTTTCCAAAAATGAAAAGGAAAATTAACAAATGATAAAAATATACTCTCTTTCCTCATGAAATCCTTTTATTAACTTCATGATGTCTCCTAACATCTAATTTTCCTCCATGATCTTCCTCCAACTCATCTTAGTGGTTTAGTAACTCTCGTGGCACTTGTCTTCCTGTTCTTGCTCTAATTCTTTCCCCAATTTGAATGGCTTCCTTTAACTCCAAAATTATACCTATTGGTGGATTTTTTTATCCCTGGCATGTCATATGTTTCATATGTCAGTAATCAGGTCTGAATTTTTCGTACTTGTCGTATAATTTTCCATCATTTGTTGTCATAGAGTGCATAGAATCTCCTTCCAAGTGCAACATCTTGTCTTCTAGTCTCTTCCTCTTCCATGGGATTTACCCTCCTTTACCAATTCAACTTCCTTGGCTCATTATATGATATTTGACACTACATTACCATCCAATAATGTTACATTACCCATGTGTTCAAATTTGGATGAATATCATGCCAAGTGTGCGGGGAATCTAGTCACCCAAAGTCTTCACAAGCTTCCAAGTGTCTTCATTAAACCGTGCCACATTATTTTCTTAGAATTTATCATTTATGTGGCCCATTTAAATGTGAATATGGAAAAATAATGTCCTTTTGGGTCCCATATGCCCTTATTACAAAATTTATGTCTCCATCTCAACCTATGGAACTAGTAGGTTAATGAAACATTATTTGCAAATAGTCTTATTTGGAAATTATTTAATTGGGGACATGACAGGGGAATAGAGTGGAAACAATGCATCAAAATGGGTTTATGGTGGGTCATGCAAGCGTGTTCAAGGAGGTTTGATGTGGGAACGCTAGCCACACATTCATGGTCGATGAATTTGCAAATTTGACCTTGATGTGCAAACATTTCACATTCCCTTACTGAGCAAAACCCTAGTTTCCAAAATTGACCTAAAAAATGATCCCTTGTACATGGAGGTAGAGTAGAGGGCCACCCCTACACCATATCGATGTCCTGAATCCAACGGATTCAACGGTTCATCGATCCAATCCAGGGTCATCATTCTGTGGCACGTTGAATCCCACCTCCTATAGGCTTTCAGGGACACCTGTTGAATCCCTACCCAGGGCATAGAATGGAAACCATGCATCAAAAATGGGTTCCACTAGGTCATGAAAGAGTTTTTAGGGAGGTTCCATGTGGGAAATATAACCACATGTTCACGTTCGATGAATTTGAAAAGTTGACCCTTATGTACAAAAACTTCACATTCCCTGAAGTTAAACCCTAGTTTTCAAAAATGACCCAAAACATAATCCCTTGTTGATGGAATTAGAGTAGAGGGACACCCCTAGCACTATATTGATGTCTTGAATCCAATGAATTTTATGGTTCATCAATCTGAGCAATAGTCATCATTCTATGGCACATCGAATCCCACCTTCTACAGGCTTTAAGGGACACCTGTTGAATCCCTACCTGGTGCATAGAATGGAAATCATGCATCAAAACAAGGTTTTGGTGGGTCATGAAATAATTTTTAGGGAGGTTCCATCACTAAATGCTAGCTACACATTCACGATCAAGGAATTTACAAAGTTGACCCCTATGTGCAAAATTTTCACATTCCCTTACTGAGAAAAAACCTAGTTTCTAAAATTGACCTAAAACAAAATCCCTTGTCCATGGACCCAGAGTAGATGGCCACCCATAGTACTATCCCGATGTCTTGAATCCATCAGATTTAACGGTTCTTCAATCTGATCCATGATCATCATTCTATGGCATGTTGAAACCCACCTCCTATAGGTTTTCCGAGACATGTGTTGAAGCCCATACCTGAGGCATAGAATGGAAACCGTGCATCAAAATAGGGAGGTGGGTCATGCAAGTGTGTTTAGGGAGGTTCCATGTGGGAATTCTAGCCACATGTTCATGGTCAATTAATTTTCAAATTTGACCTCTATGTACAAAATGTTTACATTCCCTTACTGAGCAAAACCCTAGTTTCCAAAATTGGCCTAAAATAGGATCCCTTGTCCATGGACCCATAGTAGAGGGCCACCCCTAGTACTATCTCAATATCCTAAATCCAAAAAATTCAATGGTTTGTCTTTCCAAGCCACGACCATCATTCTATGGCACGCTGAATACCACCTCCTACAGTCTTTCAAGGACACCTATTGAATCCCTACCCGGGGCATAGAATGGAAACCATGCATCAAAACAAGGTTATGGTGGGTCATGCAAGTGCTTTTATGGTTCTTCCATGTTGGAACACTAGCCACATGTTCGTAGTTAAGGAATTTTCAAATTTGACCCATATGTGCAAAATTTTCACATTCCCTTATTGAGAAAAACCCTAGTTTTCAAAATTGACCTAAAATAAGATCCCTTTTCCATGGAACCAAAGTAGAGAGACACCCATAGCACTATCTTGATGTCCTGAATCCAGTGGAGTCAACGATTCATCGATCTGATCCATGACCATCATTCTATAGCACATTGAATCCCACCTCGTACAGGCTTTCAGGGACATCTTTTGAATCCCTACCTGAGGCATATAAGTCCTACATCTAGGCTCCAAACCAAGGTTTCTATGGTTTAGAATGCAAATTATGGTTTACTGTGCAAACTAGGGTTACTAGGATTGGCTATATGGTTTGTAAGATAGGATTGCCCATGGTTATTAGGCTAGGATTACCTCTCCTTAAATACATGGATCCTTATAAGATTTCTAGAAAATTCATAAATATTTTATGCACGGTTGGATCTCTTGATTAAGCCCTAGAAATCAGAGATAGGTTCACTGCCTCCTATGGAGAAACAAATTATCATATTCAAGGAGATAATTATTGAATACAAGGACATGTCCTTATAGGAACAACTTCAAGATTCAAGGAAGATGCAATAGAAATATCCCAGATAGAGTGCTAGATAATGGTCTTGGGATATATTACACGAGTCATGTAAGTATGAATATAATACAACAAATCCATGATGAATCTTGTGCAATTTATCAAGTTGTAGAAGTCTATTCAATTTATCAATCTATCAAGCGGTCAATCTATCAAGCTGTAAATAATCAATGAGACCATGAAACAAAAATACCCAACTACCACATACCTGACTACCTACTTGTGGTCATTCGACTAGACCATCGGATCACCTCTAATAGAAACAATATCCTTTAGCCTCTCGTGCTCGGAGTAAGGAAACAGGTTTCATGAATTTGATGAGTTCTTGCTTGGAATTGTTTGTAGCTGGAGGTTTGTGCCAATAACTAAGTTTTTAAAATGGTATACAATTTTATACAATTTGACCTGGCCTATAATCTTCAAATACATAACCTTTTTTCTTTCATGTGTGGGAAACCTGTGTCAAATATTCTCCTTTGATAACCATCGAACCAATTGGAAAATCATTTCCCTCGATGTCTCTTAATGAGACAATGAGGTTCTGCATCCCATCCAAGCAACGTGCTAGCCAGTAGTCAGTGTGACATTCATTTCCTCTCGATGAAACAACTATGTATATGTGCCCTGAATAAAATAAAGTGCAGAACTAGGAGTCATCTAACTAAACAAAACTAGTTGTCAAACATTTCAAAGTCACCAACATAATAGTCAAACATAGTTGTACGAGACCTGAAATGTGGTCATAGTCATGTGAAATACTCTACTAGACCTCCTCCAAATGGGATAATTTTGTATTTATTTGTCGACCAATGGAGAGTGATACACAATCCCAAATTTCAACCCAATCTATGGATTCACAACTTTCCCATTCACCACTGTTACATGAATTAAAAAAACAAGACAGTTTCCTTGTCCACATTTCAACTATAGCATTGTCTGACGTTCTAACTGAATGGAATGCATGGGTTATTTGGACGGTCTTGCACTCATATAGGTGTGATCGACATGAATCGAACACCTCCCAAAAATATCTATATACATGTGATTTTTGAGATGATTGTTCTTCTTTCCTTCTAGCCCCCTGCCCCATCATTGAAGAACTCCATGCAACAATGGTCTTCGCATATTGGATGAGCGAAATAGTTGTGAATTTCATCTCTTGCATACATAATGCAATCTTAATTCATGCACATGCTCCATCATGTTCCCATTTCCCTGTCCAGTCTCAAAATAGTTCCAAATATGTGGCACCTTGTGCCTCTTGTGGAGAATACACAACCATTGGAAGACACGAGCATTTTTGAATTTCCCTGCACAACCATTAGACAAAATCCAATGATGTTCCATCTGTATATTATTATCCTTCAGGTGATTGTAGAACAATTGAAACTTTTTTGGTACAAAATCCAAGTCATGACACCTGTCATCACTTATGTAAAAGTGATACTCCTTCAATATAACCCTTTTCTCTTCAGTATTATCTTCCACATGTCTATAGGTGATATCGACCATTATGTTGACTTGGTCTGAGTGATAATATTGACTCTGAATCTCATACTGTGGTTGAACAGTGTATTTTTTCACAAAAATGACCACTGATAATATAGTTCCAATTGGAAATATATCCCTACATGTTCTAAACTACTCATCATGCCAACAAGCCACATGTACACGCTTTACATAATGTTGTGTCTTTTCAACGAATTCCTCCATGAATTTGCAAACCAATTCCTGGTAGTTCAACAATAAATATGTACAAATCAATAGGTTGTTAAATATATGAAATAGAAATACATGAAGAAAAAATTACTATTCAGGAACTTGTTACTAACTTGAGAGGTGACCAACTGTATTCTTTTTCTTTCATTCCCTCGACTGATATCATACGTGACATATTTGAATGACTACAAGTTCACTTCATGTCTCCCAAGTTCATGCTCATCGATCACATGTATGCATTTGTCTAAAAATTCCATTCCACCACATCTTAGGCATGTCCCATCAACACAAGGCATTTGATAAAATATCCAACCTTCTGTCCTTGTACACAAAATGCTATGAATAAAGTCTCTAGATGATGTTGATAGCAATGTAGTTGAGAATTCCTACAAAAGAGTGTTATGCAAGAGGCATAATATATGTATATTTGTGTCATAATAATAACCATACTCAATGTGATATCGTCAACAACATGTGTTACGAGTTGTGTTTATTTTAACATACCATGGTTTTCATTTCTTGAAGGATCTTTGGCCCAAGTTAAGTTCATTATGTTCATGCCTAAATCTCTCATATAATTATGTTAGTTCCATGTGAAGAAAATGTTTAATGTGGGGATCACTATCTCTTGAACCCCTTCTCAATTTTAGTACATCGTTTTAGTTAGATGAAGGTATACTATTGTCACACCAAAACTCTTGCACCAGTCCCTTTACCGCATCAATGAGCTTCATATCAGAGTGTGGAAACCTGTCAATGAAGGACTAGACATTTTTTTGACCAGAGTCAAGTTGTTTGCTTTTAGAAAAATACCTACGAAGTGCTTTGATATCCAAGCCTACAAGTTTGGATGTAGGCTTAAGAAGTAGAAGGGCCCTGGTGCTTTTGTTCACAATTTATTGTGACAACACACAACAAGATGCATTGCGATCCTTTGAATGATATTTCTCTCCAATAGTACTAAATGCAATTACTAAAATTCTGACAACATGAGAACTTGGTTCATAATTGTTTATCATATTTATCCTTAAGTTTCTCCTAACAACAGTCATAGACCTAGATTTTAACAATGATATAAATAATCTACATCTATCTCCATCACATTTAGAATCAAAACTGTTGACAAGTATCTGTCGATATTGATATGCAATACTGCGTTTAGACAACGTACCTTCAAGTGAATTAATGATACTTTCATCGATCTTTATATGTTTTGGATTTCTTCGGTGTGAAGTTGCTAATGGAGGTAGGGAGGTTGGAATTGCACCCTGTTCCATATCACCCGGTTGGTATGGCATTTGAACATGAGCTTCATGTCCTTCCGTCTCTTGTTGTCGGTCGGATAGTGGCAATTGGAAATCCTCCTAGGTGGGATGAACAATATTGTCTTCTTCGAGCATATCGTTAGCATTCAACGTCTCTCTAACTTCGTCACTTGTATACACACATACAATTAAATATGCAAAGGTTTCAGGTGCCCTTGATGTGATCCTATGTTTCACTCCTTGATCAGTGCCATTCCAAAATTGTTCTTCAACTTACATGGAGACCAAAGGCCACTCGAGCGAATTATTTTTTCTTTCTTGATGTGAATTGGTAGGAAGAACTATGGCATCCTCTACAACCGGAATTGGTTAAGTTTCCATTTAGCATCTTTGATTGGTCATGTCATTTATTTTATTTTCTCTAATTTCTTCAAGGATTTCATTGGGTATCCTCTTCCTTGTTGATTTTCTTGCTCGATTGCATGAGCTTCCCATCACCACAATGATCAATGATAAATGGTGCTCCTCAATGGGAGATTACCCAAGCTTGGTTTATTTCTTGAACAATAAAGTGTCTAGATACTCCACCACAATGACCAATGAAATATTTTCTTTGATGCTCCTCAAATGTAAGAAAAAAAATGGCGAAGATGGTCAATGGTGCTATTCAATGGGAGACTCCCCAAGCTCGGTTTCTTTCTTTCTCAATTGAGTCTAAATACTCAAATTAAGGGGAAGATTGGGAGGAAGGTTTCCTTTGCTAGCCCCTCAAATGAAATAAAAAAGAAGGTGGAGATGGTCATTGGTACTATTCAATGGGAGAATCCCCAAGCTTGGTTTCTTTCTTGCTCAATTGTGTCTAGATACTCAAGTTAGGGAGAATAATGGGAAGAATGGTTCCTTTGCTAGATCCTCAGTTGCAAGAAAAACAATTGTAGAGATTCTCTATGGTGCTCCTCAATGGGAGATTCCCCAAGCTTGGTTTCTTTCTTTCTCAATTGTGTCTACATGCTCCACCACAATGACCAAGTTAATGTTTCCTTTGATATCTCCTCAATTGCAAGAAAAACAATGGTAGAGATGCTCTATGGTGCTACTCAATGGGAGATAACTCAATCTTGGTTTCTTTCTTGCTCAATTAATTCTTTCTTTCTTGCTCCTCAATGTATACCATGCACCAAGTTGATCTAGGTCGTGCCCAGGTGCATGCTGGGGACAATAGTCGATTGAATGAGTCGAGCTCTGTTATGGAGGAAGCATATAAAAAGAACCAGCAAAGAAAGAAATACACTTAGGTTGACTGAAAGTATACGAACATAGAATATGCAAGAATTCAAACCAATTTATTACTTCTTCTCCATGAAAGATGGAGGAATAAGAATATGTATATTACATTAGTGTACATGCCTATATAGGATGTTGAGATGCTTGGGTGACTACTCTTTACGTTCAGTTACAAAAGAAGTTATAATGGTTCATCAGTTCAACCATTGCAGGAGACTTGCCGAGGAGAACTTTCAAGGAGAATCTGTCGAGGAGGACCTGTAGAGACGGACTTGTCGAGGCAGGAGAAGCAGTCGAAGTGATATACTTTGTCGATGCTTGCCAACATACAAACTATTGGTTTGATAATTCCCCCTTCCTTAAGAAACAATGGTATCCATCATGTATTTGTTCAGGTGAGGAAACTTTTTGGCTACTTCAGTAGCGGAGTACCATTTTCCTTGCACGGGGAGTTGTCCAACTTTAGCCACTTGAAACAAGGGAATGGAGTTCGTCCTTCTATGGTGTATGCGTCATCCCACAATGGTGTCACAAAGAAGAGGTTCCTCAACATCTAGATGGATGTCTTTGTGTTCTACTTTCTACAATTTTTTATGTTCCAACAAGGGTGCATGGTATGGTCGAAGTAAATCTACATTGAAAACTGGATGTAGGCCAAGAAATGCAGCAATGTCAAGCTGAAAATCATTTTCTCCAATCTTTTTAAGGATACTGTATGGATGATATCGCAAAGGTTTCATCTTTCTGTATGGACTGATGAAGTGCTCCTTCTTTAGATGTAACCATACCTGATACCCAATTTGGAATGAATGTGGAATATGATGCTTGTCGTGTCGAGCCTTAGCTTTTTCATTCGCTCATTGCAAAATTTCATGTGCTTTCTTCTGGATGTTGTATATTTGATCTCTAAAATTCAATGCTTTCTCCAACTCTCGTCCTTTGAAGTCAATATCGTTCGGCTGTGTCGAGGAACTGATTTAGTCGATAGGCATTGAGGGTTGAAATACATAAAAGATATCAAATGGAATCTTGCCTGTAAAGCTATGTTGAGCACAATTATAGTTGTTTTTAATGTATGGAAGGTTGTCATCCCATGTTCGACGATGCTTGTGGTTGTACATGCGAAGAAGTTGTATGACTAAGCAATTTACAAATTTCGTCTGTCCATCTGTCTACGGATGGAAGGTTGTCGACAAAGAAATTATCATGTTGAGCTGTTGCCAGAGAGTTTTCCAAAAGGTTGTAACAAATCTAGTATCTCTATCGAAAATAATGGTCGTCAAGAGGCCATAATATTTCCACGCATGTTCAAAGAAAAGCTAAGTAGTCTGTTGTGTTTTTGTAGTCTTCTTGCATGATATGAATATAGCCATCTTGGAAAATCTGTCGAATACTACTAATATCGCGTCATGCTGATGTTTGGTAGTATGATATCCCGTCAAATAGTACATCGTAATAGATTCCCATGGTCAACTAGGAATTGGAAGGGGTGTGTATAGTCCTTGTCATCGATTCGATGGTTTAGGAATGGCACAAACTATGAACAATTGAATGTAGTTGTTGATTTCAGATTTAAGTGAATGCTAGCAGAAATATTTTTGGAGGATAACAAGTGTTTTCGCGACTCCAAAATGTCCCACAGTGTTGCTGTAGTGTGCATCCCAAATGATATTCTTTCGATGCTCACTGGTCAATACACAAAGTTGTCCAAGCTTGTATAGCAAGCTGTCTTTTAGGAAGTATCCAATTGTAGATATCATGTCGGTTTGAAGCTGTCGATAAGCTGCAGAGAATTCATAGTCTACTGAATACAATTGTGGCCAAGTAGTGGTGTCACAACCCTGCATACTCATCACTGTAGACAATAGAGTAATGGGTGGTCTACTGAGACAATCAGCTGCAGCATTGGATTTTCCTTTCCGATACTTAATTACCAACTGAAATTGTTGCAAGTAATTAATCCACTTGAGTTTCCAAGTTGTGTGTAGTTTCATTTGGGACAGAGAAAAATACAAAGGTTTATGGTCAGTGAGGAAGAGAATTTCCTTGCCAAGAATGTAGTGTCTCCAATGATTAAGATATTGCACAATGGTGAACAATTATTTTTCATACGTCGAGTACCTTCTAACAGTGTCATTGAAAGTCTTGGAATGAAACGTGATTGGGTGACCTGATTGAATGATAACTGTGTCGAGGACATAGTTCGATGCATCCATCTCAATCTCAAAGGGTTGATGAAAATCAGGTAACACAAGTACTAGTGCAGTACAAAGATTGTTTTTTATTTGTTCAAAAGCTTGTTTTTATGTCAGTGTCCATTTGAAGACATTTTTCCCATTTCCTTTCGTCAACTGATTTAGAGGCCATGCAATGTGAGTGAAGCCAAGTATGAATTGTCGATAGAAAATCACTAAATCAAGCAAACTTCTTAGTTCATGAATGTTTTGAGGAATGGACCAATCTTTGAGGATATGTACTTTTTCTAGGTCGACATGAATGCCTACAGAGTCAATTACATACCCAAAATATTTTATGCTGGTCATCACAAATGAGTATTTTTCCATGTTCATATATAGTCGATGTTTCTAGAGACTGTCAAAGGCTTGTTGAATCTGTTTGACATGTTCTTCCCATGATCGATTGAAAATCAAGATATCGTCGGGATAGACAATGACACATTTACTGATGAAAGGTCGATCTATTCTTCTTGTCGGGAGCTACGCTAGTCGGTGAGTCGACTCATTATTGCAATCTTCCTGAAATGTTGAGGATTTATCATGATTAATGCAAACTTTTGAGCATGATTGATAAGCTTCTTTGTTTGTTTGACAGATACCATAGAAACCATTGATGTGGGTTTTTGCTCTGGTATGCCATACCATCGGTTCCATATTTTGACAATAACCTTCTGAGGCTGTGACTAATATGTACTGTGTTGATCCCATAGGTAATGTTTTCTGAATAGGGCATCAGCTACAGAAAGCGGTGCCAAGTCACAGAGTACTTCATCTTCAAAATGGTTAATGAAGTAGGTGAGTCAGCATTGGCAAGTGATCCTTAGTTCCTACCTATCCTTCATCCAACCGATATTGTAAGGCTGAGGATGTGGAGTGGTGACAAGACCTAGTTTCTTCACAATATCTTCAGAAACAAAGTTCTTCTGGCTACCATTATTCACAATTAGATGTAATGGATTTTTTTGAACCCATATCTGTGTATGGAATAGGCACTCTGATTACTCCTCATTGACAATAGTTGAGGCTATCGGAGTGGTCTAGGTTGAATCCAAAAGGGTTGATGCATCTAGATCAGATTCTACTAGGGTTTTGTCGGATAAGTTGGATGTCGAAAATTTTGCAAAAAGTTTCTTCCAAGATTTGCATTCTAACATATCCTTCTTGTCTTTCTGAAATTTCTTCTTTTGATGATTGGGCTTTGGCAGAGTCAGCTGAGAAGGATTCTTCAACTTGTAGGAGTCGGTTGGTGACTTCTTGTCGGATGTTCGACTGATTGGCTTGTTTGTGAAATGTTTTTTTCCTTTCTATTTAGCTTCAAGGTTGTTGACGTAATGAAATGCATCTGCAAGCATGCTGACACTTAGAATCTCCATCTCTTGCTGAATGTATGGGGATAAACTATTGACGTACTACAGGACAAGCAATTTTTCTTCTTCTTGGATGCCAAGTCTATCCATGAGTCGATAAAACTAGTCGGTGTAACTCTGTACGGACTGGTCTTTCCATTGCCTTAGTAGCTGCCACTTCTTATACTATTGTTCAAGATACTTGGGGGGGGGGGGGGTAGAACTCCTTTTGGACATATTTGACAAAANGATAGATTCTCCAACAAACAGTGTACAGAGGTTGACATTTTTAAGGATGCAATGGTTATGTTTTTTGCTTTGGAGAGTTGATTCACTGCATAGTAAGATTCTAGTTGTTGTACCCAATTATCGACGGATTCCACGTCAATATTTATTTCAAGGTTCAGTATGTCCATATTCATTTTGCACTTTGAAGGGGATGAATTTATCGGAGTGATGTCGTGTCCAGGATTGCCCAAATTTTGAAGTGAATCGCATGAGAATCTCACTGAATTGGGCGAAAATTTTGGTCTACTGGTGAGCCAGTGCTTTTTCTATGAGTTTCTCTGTCTCGTTAGTTGCATGTCTATTATTTGCTTCTTTGACCATATTTTCTAAATTCGAAGGAAGTGTCTGCTTGTGTTGCTGAGTTTGCGAGAGTGTTTGAACAATAATAAGTTAAATAACTTTGATAGAAGTGCTTATGTAACTTAAGTTCAACACAAGATCTTTCTCTGATACCAATGGTCCAGATCATGCCCAGGTGCATGCTAGGGACAACATTCGATAGAATGAGTCGAGCTCTGTTATGGCAAAAGCATATAAAAAGAACCAGAAAAGTAGGAAATACACTTAGGTCAACAGAAAGTATAGAAACAAACAATATGCAATAATTCAAACCAATTTATTACTTCTTCTCCATGAAACATGGAGGAATCATAATCTATATATTCCATTAGTGTACATGCTTATATAGGATGTTGATATGCTTAGGTGAATACCCATTACTTTCAGTTACAAAAGAAGTTATAATAGTTCAGACATTCAACCGTCGCAGGAGACATGTCGAGGAGAACTTGTCGAGGCCAATCTGTCGAGGCGGACCTGTCAAGGTGAACCTGTCAAGACGAACTTGTCGAGGAAGGAAAAGCAGTCAAAGAGCTATACTTTGCCGATTCTTTCCAACCTCCCAACTTCTGGTTAGATCACAATCAATACTTAGACACCTGTGATGGAGATTGTTGATGTCAAAAAAAAATCTCATCTGTCTCAATCATCTCTTGTTGGCAAGGGGTTTTGGATACATTAGTTCAACAACATCGCGGATGTTGCGCAAGCTCAAAGACACCAATCAAGTAGAAGATTAACGTGCAAATAAGAGATTAGAATATCTTTCAAATTTTGTGTCATCTTTTGTTATTTTATACCATATTTTGTGGATATTGGTCATCATTTTGTAGAATCAGTTAGAAGTTGTTTAAGTGGACCTTAAATGTAAAGGTACAAGCCTATGAATAGATGTTGAATCGCAATTCTTAGATATTTTGTTTTGGGAGAAGGGAAAAATCTAAGCTTGGTGAAGAATATCTGAGTATTTGACTGAGATTTGTTGATCTATGAATTGTGATTTTTGAGCGGAAGTAATATGACAAGGAAAAAGTTGATCTGAATTACCGTGTCTTTTTGTTTTAATGTTTTATTGTTTTCTATGAATTTATGGTGAATGTTAAGTGAATGTGTGACATGGATCTATGATGTGATGTTTTCTTGCTTTATATGATGTTATTTTATTGGATCTTTTTGCGCATTAGTATGTTTACTACTTTTATAATGGAATGATGTGATCTGATGAAGAACTATTATTGTGTTCATGCTTAAATGAATGGTCATATTTGTTAATGTTGTGTTGAGCTATTAAGTTGATGCCACATTGTCCCTTCCTATTCTGCGGAAACTTGGTTCTATCATCTCTCCATTGAACATCTCGGGTGAGACCTCATCCGCTCTGCGTGTGTTGCTGGACAGGGTAAAACCTGTCTGGGTCGGTGCTCAGGGAGATCGTGGTGGTTTGGTTGTTGACAGAGTCAAAACACCTGTCAATTGGGTTTTGTTGGCAGAATCGACGACGAATTTGGGTAGTTAATACATGATTTGGTCATGATGATCGTGTTGATTTAGTAATGATGAGTATGATTTGATTTGGTGTTATAAAAGGGGAGCTTGACGCGGTCAAGATACACCATTGTGCAGATTCGAGTTGATTTGAAGCATTGCAGAGTTGTACATCGAGTTTCCAAGTGAAGTTGAGAGGATTGAATAAGTTTCTATGTCTAGAGAGGGTGAGTGACTGTTGATTCTCGCACGGGAATTGGTGTGACATGTAGAGTAACCCAAACATAGTAGAGATTTCAAGTGAGCGAGATTCACAGATCAAACCAATAATAATCATGGAAGAAGTAGCCAATATGCTAGTCTGATCATCATCAGTGTCGAAGAGGAAGAGAAAGGGGAAAAATCCTATCTCTCTGGAGCCACAAAAAAGACAGACCAGAACATCTGCAAGGATGCAAGGAGAAGACACTACATAGATGGGGCCATCGAGCTCAAGAGTTGTGGATTCCAAAGCTTGGGTGAGAGTGTATGTTAAGGACAGCCCGAGATATATACCTCCTAGTCATCCTGGTGTGAAGGTGAAGAATCCCACAAAAAATCAGAAGTATCAAATAAGGATACCAACGATACCACAAGGGATGGTATGCACTTCTGACATCATTCCTACGCTGATGCAGATGAAATATGAAGACAATGACTTGCTCGCACTGGAAGATGGTGCACGCAATCCATATGTGCCAATGGTAGTGGTCGGAGGTGGGCCAATAGAGCGCATCCTGAGGACTGAGCACATAGGATGGATAGAGCTAGATTACTCGGGTTGATCAATATGTTGCACTTTGGGAGACCGACTGAAGTAAATGCATGCATGAACCAACTTTTGGTGTGCTTCCATGATGGGTTTTTGTGGTTAGATGAGCCAGTTGAAGTCACGGTGGGGCTGATTTCAGAAACAACGAGGCTACCCAAGGATGGGCCAGACCCCTCACAATATTTCCATGGAAAATATAATGACAAGAAGCTAACGGTGACATTAAAAAAGTGCTACGCTTTGGAGCACGACAAGAGGGCATACCACATTGTTAGTATGAATGACCACATGGTACATATTGACGCAAGGATTTTGGCTAGTAAAGTGGTAAGGAAGAACCACCCCGTTCAATGCAATTTGGGGGTGGTCGCATGTGATGAGCTATGTGTGCAAGGCATACAAATGAATTGGTCACTCTTTCTCATGAACAAGTTGGTAGAGGATGCAATGGCAGTGCAGGCGGTGAAAGGCCATTCACATATAGTTGGCTCCTCATCTTGATCGCATTAGTGGCCTGGATGGAGAAATATGACTACTAGGGCATGAATGTCAAAGCGATAGAGGTATGCAAGGGTGAGGGATATCAGAACTTTTGGTGGGTAAAAGAACCTAAAAGATTAATGGATTGTTCGATCCAATTTTGGATCTACTGGGAAGCGCTGAAGGTGACAGCAGTAAAAATTCCAAGACTGTCATAAGAAGTCGTGGAAAAATATCAAAGGATTGCACGATTTGCAATTGGACCACATGCTATTCACGATCAAGTGCGATCCAACATAGACAAGCAATGGTTTCCAGTGTGGTACAAGGTGTCTGATGCAGAGCTAGAGGCAATGATTAATGATTGGAATGCAGAATGGAGAGAACCAGTTAGTGTAGACGAAGTCTCAATGGGACCCCCGACAGATGCACTTGATGATCATGTGCACAAAGATGACCAACAATATGATGAAGAATCATCGACAGAGACACCTACTGACCCAAAAGCACAATGCATATTCAATTAACTAAGAACAAATATGCGCTTGGACCAGGATGTGATTAGTAGCACCATGTCAACAATGGAGGTGCAGTTGAACCAGCTCATTAAGGATTTTAACTATGAAACCGATGCAGTAGCAAATGAAATGAAGAAATCAGCACAAGATGGATTCGTTGAGGTAAGAACAAAATTGGATTCTTTGTACAGTGTTGTTTTGAAGAGAGCACTAGAGGAAGGAGCGACGATGCAGGAACTAGCATCAATTAGCATTGATTCATGGCTTAGGAATGTTTAAATTCCCCCAACTGCGATTGATGTTGGATGAGAGGATTTAAATACCTCCCTACACTAGTTGCAGGATATATCACTTGATATCAACGTGCTTTCCACACAGATCTTGGTGCACTTGCAATGAGTTTCCAACCAGGAGTTGGAAAATAGATAGAAAGACATCAGTGACCGGTACTTGCACTCATAGGAGAAAGAGGAGAAAGCGTAGAAGGAGGTCAAGGAACTGCAGCAAGAAAAGGAGAAGTTGTTAGAATAGAATGCACAAGAGATCGAATCCTTGAACAAATCCCAAGAGGATTTACAAGTCAATATTGTCGAGAGATCACAGAGCTTAATAAAGAAATAGATCGCCTCATTGTTGAGAAGGCTCATATTTTTTATAGCCACGTCGAGTTCGAAATGGAAGTTGTGGATTCCTGTCAGCATGTATTGGAGAGTACCATAGAGATGGATAAGGTGGCTAGAGAAAAGACACTCGGGGCCATTATTTCCAAGCTGCAGAGTGAGAATAGTATTTTGGAGGCTCCGGTGCACCCAAACATGCCACAAGAGCAAATAGCAGCACGGAAGTGCAATATAGAAGAGCTAGCAACAAAGATCGATGAGTTAGAGCATCATGCCAAGAAAGTGATAGGTGCGACTACGGATTTTTGGGATCGTGTAGTGCAGAATGAGCAGCTAAAGCAACTGACTGCCAACTTGCAAGAAGTGGACAGGAAGCTGCAAACCTTGAAGATGTTGCTGAAAGTGATTCCATTTATGATGCATATCACCAAGGAAACAGATCTAAAGGAGCTATAGCATTGGGTAGCGAAGGTAAGTGAAAGGCAGCAGTGGTACAATGCGTAGTTAGATGAGTTCCAAGAGATTGGAGCGCAACAATTGGTGAAAGTGGTTTATGCACTCCAAGTGACACACGATGGTAAAAAGGAGATTGCGGAGAATATGGTCGAGCACGCAATCACCCATGACCTGAAAACAAGCCAGGAGATCACTGAAAGGATTAGAGCATAGGTGAAAGAAATTACTCAGCAGTATGAAGATTTCAACATCAAGATCAATGAGTACACCATGTCCAGTTAGCATGGCTCAATGGAGAGCCACAAGATTGTGTTGGGGGCCTGTTGGAAAGGGGTTTTGGATACATTAGTTATGCAACATCACAGATGATGTGCAAGCTTAAATATATCATGCAAGTGGAAGATTAGCGTACAAAGTGGAGATTAGAATATCTTTCATATTTTGTATCATATTTTGTTGTTTTAGACCATATATTGTGGATATTGGTCATCATTTTGTAGAATCAGTTAAGAATTAGTTAGAAGTTGTCTAAGTGGACCTTGAATGTAAAGGCACAAGCCTATAAATAGATGTTGAATTGCAAGTATTAGATATCTTTTTTGGGGAGAAGGGAAAAATCTGAGCTTGGTGAAGTATATCTGTGAGTATATGACTAAGATCTGTTGATCTGTGAACTGTGATTTTTGAGTAGAAGTAATATGACAAGGTGGAAGTTGATCTGAATTACTGTGTCTTTTTGTTTTATTGTTTTTTGCGACTCTATGATGAATGTTAAGTGAATGTGCGACATGGATCTGTGATGCGATGCTTTCCAGCTTTAGATGATATTATTTTATTGGATCTATTTGCGCATCAATATGTTTATTGCATTTATAATGGAATGATGCAATTTGATGAAAAACAATTATTGTGTTAGTGCTTAAATGAATGCTCAGATTTGTTAATGTTGCGCTGAGCTGTTAAGTTGATGCCACATTGTCCCTTCCTATTTGTTAGATTTTTATCATTTAAGCAATATGATCTTAGGATCTTATCTGAGAGAATAATGAGCACAACAATCAATCACAAGAGACAATAGACACAAATATTTTCCTCGGGGAAACCATAAAGGAGAAAACCTTGCAACTTCCTCAGAGATAGAATGAGCACCAATGGCAATAGTAAAACCCAAAGACAAAAATATGATCTCCAACAATTTTTCTCTCTCTCACTTGAGCGAGCTCCTCCTATCTCACCTATGAGCTATAGCTAGGTGAGTGTGTGTGACAAATAGAGAGGCTCACTCTCTATTTATACTATTTTCTCACTTGACAATTACTAACCAGTGTCGACTTCTCTAGGAGAGTCTAATGACCCCAGTGCACCACAACTGTGGGGAATTTCCCCCCCGATCAACAAGGAGGGTTAAAATCTATGAATTTACATGACTTTATTACATTAATGATTCTCCTGATAGGAACATCGGGGACCAATGAAATACAATATATGAAATATACAAGTGAATACATTCTAAAGTTACAAATACATGAACACTCCATATTAACTAGGAATGTATTCTCTTGACACAATTCATCAGCACAAGTCTTTGTCATTGGATCATCACTAGATTATCATCAAATTTGCATCATAATTGGATCATCATCAAATCTGGATCATCATAATCATCACTGCTCCATTTGTCTTGATCAAATGGTGCCATCTCTCAATTCTACTCGTCACAGGAAGTTCTATAGAGCTATTCATTTTTCATGCTGGTTGTAGGCCTAGACTCCATGTAGGTATTCATGTTTTTCAGCACTTATATCTGACCATGGGAGGAACACATCCAACATCCATGTCAGAAAGTCTCTCCCAACACTTATATCTGACCATGGGAGGAACACATCCAGCATCCATGTCAGAAAGGCCTGCCCAACACTTGTATCTGACCATGGGAGGAACACATCCATCATCCACGTCAGAAAGGCCCAACACTCAAATATTACCATGGGAGGAACACATCCATCATCCATGTCAGAAATGCTCACTCATCACTTACATCCACCAGCATGGTAGGACACACCTAGTACCATCTAGGAAAGGATCTGCACTTACATCTGACCATGGTTGGAACACATCCAACATCCATGTTAGAAGGACTCTGCACTTACATTTGACCATTGGAGGAACACATCCATCATCCATGTCAGAAGGGCTCTACCCTTACATCTAACCATGGGAGGAACACATCCAACATCCATGTCAGAAGGGCTCTGCACTTACATCTGACCATGGGAGGAGCACATCCAACATCCATGTCAAAAGGGATCTGCACTTACATCTGACCATGGAAGGAACCAATCCTACCATCATGTTAGAAAGGCACCCAGACTCATCACTTCCCCTTGGAAGGAACCTCGATCTAGAGAACACCAAGCTTCTCCCTAAAGTGTTCAAACTTCTCTATGGCCAATGGCTTGGTCAACACATCAGTTATCTGCTTCTCTATCGCAACATACTAGATCTTCACTACTCCTCTCTACACCATATTCCTGATATAGTGATATTTGATCTCGATATGCTTTGACTTATCATGGAACACCAGGTTCTCTAAAAACTTCACACAACTCTCATTGTCACAATATATACAAGTAGCATCCAACTAGAGATCAAACAAATCAGATAGTAGCTTCCTCAACCACACTGCCTCACAACTAGACGAACAAGCTGTGACATACTTTGCTTCGGCTATACTCAGTGTCACGTAGGATTTCTTCCTTCTAAACCAAGAGATCACACCTGATCCCATAATAAAGCAACACCCTGAAGTGCTCTTCCTATCAATGGGACTGCCTGCCCAATCCGAATCCACATAAAATTCTAGGTTAATATTTTGATTCGCCTCATACTTTATCCCATAATCAATTGTACCCTTCAGGTACCTCAGAATATGCTTTGCAACAATAAGGTGAACATGTCTCAGATCTGTCAGGAATTGGCTCAATGTGTTCACAGCAAAGCAAATATCTGGTCTCGTATTCGTCAGGTACATCAAGGACCCAATCATCTCATGATACATCGTAGCATCAAGCGAATCTGATGAAGCATCACTTAATAGATTCAGGCTCGATGCGATAGGTGTGGTCATGTCCTTGCAGTCCATCATCCTAAACCTCTTCAAGATATCTACTGCATACTTCTCTTGTCCTAGGGATATTCCATATACATTCTACCACACCTCCATGCCTAAAAAGTAGTACATCATACACAAGTCCTTCATCTTGAACTCAAAAAAAAGCTTTCTCTTTGCATAAGCAATCAACCCATCCTCACTTGTTACAAATAGGTCATCTACATACAGTAGGAGTATCACAGGGTTCCCTTCCTCAACCTTATAATAAAGGTTGGAATCCACTTTACTGTTGGTAAATCCTAATCTAGTTAGGAAGCTGTCAACTCTGTCGTACCATGTCCTGGGTTCTTGTTTCAAACCGTATAGGGATTTATTCAATTTACACACATGAGTTTCCCTATCATGTGTCTCAAAACTGAGTAGCTACTCCACATACACTTCCTCTTCCACTACACCATTCAATAAAGTAATCTTGACATCCATCTGGTATATCTTCCATTTCATTAATACAGCTAGAGAAAGTATTGATTTGATGGAAGTGTATGTGGCTACAAGTGCAAAATTTTCTTCATAATCTATTCCTTCTTTTTGGGAGAAGCAAAGAGCCATAAATCTTTCTTTATATTTCTCTATGCTGCAATCTACAGCATGCTTTATCTTATAGATCCACTTGGAAGTCACAACAAAATTTCCCTCTGGTCTTGGGACAACATCCCAAACATCATTCTTCATGATCGACTTGTACTCCTCGATCTTAACATCCTTCCATTCTTTCTTCTATGCTGCTTCTTCATAGTTGGAAGGTTCTTTATCAATGATGTCACATAATAGGGCTACATATCTGAAGTAGGACCTAGTTCTCTTCCTTTCTTTGTGCATTTCTTCTGGAGCCCCATATCTTTTTGCACCTTGGATAGCCTCTCGCACCCATGCAGGTTTCCTCTTGTGAGGATTGTTTTCCTGTGGTGGATCTATAGGTTCCTAGAGTTCTTCTATTTCTTGATCTTCTTCTTGATTTGTATTGTTCATAGTTGTATCTTGAATCATGGGTGCTTCTATTTCTTCAGGGTCTTCAACGGGTCTCTTTCTGGATTTTTTGTAAGCCGAGTCTTCATCAAATGTTACGTCTCTGCTGATGTCGATATTCTTGAATCCTGGGAAGTATATTTTGTAAGCCTTCGATCTTTCACTATATCCCACAAATATACCCTTCTTTGGTGAAAGATCTAACTTTGTCCTCTTTTATTTTGGAATGTGTATGTACACTGGACAACCAAATATTCTGAGATAACTGACTTCTGGTTTCTTGCCAGAGAATACTTCTTCGGGTGTCTTTTTCTCGATTAATATATGCGGAGTACAGTTCTGTAGATACACAGCTATCATGGCATCTTCTACCCATAGATTCATAGGAATATCTTGATCATGAAGCATTTCCCTTGCAGCTTCCATAATCGTTCTATTCTTCCTTTATGCAACCCCATTCTGTTCTGGATTATATGGGGTGGTCAACTCCCTCTTAATCCATGAATCTCTACATAATTATTTGAATTAATTTGATGTGAATTCTCCTCCATTATCTAATTGAAAGGTCTTGATTTTCTTTTCTGTGTGATTCTCGATCAAGGCTTTGAATTATTTGAACTTGTTGAATACTTCATCTTTGTTTTTCAAGATGTATATCCATGTCTTCCTAGAAAAATCATCAATGAAAGAAACATAATATGCATACCCACTTAATGAACTAGATGACATCCAAACGCATACATCAGAGTGGATGATTTCCAAGATTCATTTTTCCTTGCTCTCGCTACTTGGAAATGTCTTCGTTGTGTTCTTTCCTTTCACACATCCTTTGCAAACACCTTCATGTTTTGCAGGTATTATGGAAGACCTTCAACATCTTTTCTTGCAAGTGGTAGTGCCCTATACTGCACATGTGCAAGCATTCTATCCCAAAGTTCATTTGGCTCTACTGAGTCATGGACCAAGGCTTGTTCCGGTTGCCCCTTTAGCTTGTATAAGCCTCCCTCTTGCTCTCCAATCACTACTGCATTATCTATACTATTTCCCTTTGGCCACATAAGGATTTCGCCATCTACAAATGCAACCTTTATGCCTTTTGCATCCTTTGCAGATATGGAGAGGAGATTCTTCTTTAGTCCTGGTACAAACAAGACATCCTTCATCTTCATAGACTTTCCAAAGTCTAGCTTATAGAAGGATTCACCACTACCTTTTATGGGATACTGGTAGTCGTCCCCAAGTTTCACTTTGTGGGGTGACTCATGTTCAGATAGTTTCACAAAATATTTCTTGAATCTCGTCATGTGCTTGGAAGCCCTACTGTCTATAATCCAATCATTGCTTCCATGTGTGACAGTTCCCGTGAGGGCAGAAATCAGAAAATATTCTTCATCACTTGAAGTATCGTCACTTTCTTGTTTGATTCTCTTTCTAGAAGGTTCATCATCCTCTATTGTGTGAGCATGATGTCTTATTTTGAGAGCCATTCTTATTGTTAGGACAATCTCTGACAAAGTGTCCTCTCTCATCACATGTATATCATCTGAGTTTAGATAGATCTTTGCTTGATATTCTAGGCTTATCTTTCTGGTGATAATTCTTACCTTGGTGATGATGATAGTCCCTTCTTCTTTTCTTGGAGTGTACTATGAGAGCTTGATCTTCACTTCCCATCTTTTCTTCTCAGGCTACTATTCGAGCTTCTTCTTGTAAGAATTCCTCCCACATCCTACTGAAGGTGATTAGCTTTATTCTAGCACAAATCCCTTGAATGAAGGAGTCCCATGACCTAGGGAGACCATTTAAGGTGGTCATCACAATTTCTGCATTCTCTACTTCTTCATTCACTGCTTCAAGTTATTCTTTGATTTGAGAGACCCTTTTAAAATATGACTGTATCGTCTCTGCATTCTGGATCTTCACATTCTTCAATTTATTTCTCATAGTCATCTTCCAATTTATGTTCTTCCCTTCAAATAGCTTGGTCATGGCATCAAACATCTCTTTAGGTGTCTTTAGGGAGGACACTTGTTGTATGAGGTGATCCTTGATTAAATCAACAATAATCCTCTTGGACTTAACCAAGTTCTTCTTGTGTAAGACTTAGCCTCATCTCCCTTTGGAACTGGAACCTCTCCACTTATGAAGGTGTCCAATTCATTTTCTTCAAGAAATAGTGAGAACCTATACTTCCATGCTAGAAAGTTATCATCTCCCTCAATATTTTCATCAAGCTTCGTGTGATGAGACATTTTTAAAGAGAGCCTCAAATGGAAATACAAAATATTTAGATCTTACCAATTTGAGAAGCTAAAACTAGATTTGGAGCCGATCTTTTGTAGTGTTGGTTTTCTAGTTCTGGGGAAAATTAGGGTTTGACTTTCCTGAAGTTCTAATCAACCAAAAAATTTGATCTTGGTCTCTAAACTTCGATTTTGATGAGGAGAGAAATCCTATGTTGGTCTCACTCAAAAATTCTTCTTTTGTGAAAATCCCTAATTTCCCGCAGTAGTGGTAGGTCAAAAATTGAAAATGCTCAGAACCATATTATGCTTCGACAGAAGTATGTGCCCTCTAATGGAGAGTTAACCTAGCCTCCTTTTGCTGATGGATTGTGGAGACAGACCCAAAAAGTAAGAATCCCCATCTTTTGCAGCTGCACAGTGTCTTCTTCTCAGGTTAGCTCTAATACCATGTTATATTTTTATCATTTAAGCAATATCATATTATGATCTTATATAAGAGAATAGCATGCACAAAAATCAACCATAAGAGACAATAGACACAAATATTTTCCTCAGGGAAACCATAAAGGAAAAAACCCCACAACTTCCTTAGATATAGAATGAGAACCAATGGCAACAGTAAAACCCAAAGACAAAAAGATGATCTCCAACAGTTGTTCTCTCTCTCACTTAAGCGAGCTCCTCCTCTCTCACCTATGCGCTATAGCTGGGTGAGTGTGTGTGACAAATAGAGAGGCTCACTCTCTATTTATTCAGACTTGACAATTACTTACTAGGGATGACTTCTCTAGGAGAGTCTAATACCCCTAGTGCCCCACAACTATGGGGACTTTGCCCCCCGATCAACAAGGAGGGTTAACCTCTATGACTTTACATGACTTGATTACATTAATGACTCTCCCGATAGGAAAAATGGGGACCAATGAAATACAATATATGAAATATACAAGTGAATACATTTCGAAGTTACAAATACATTAACACTATTATGCGGAAACTTGGTTCCATCAGCTCTCCCTCGAACATCTTGGGTGAGACCTCATCCACTCTGTGGGTGTTCCTGGACATGGTAAGACCTATCTGGGCTGGTGCTCAGGGAGATCGCGATGGTTTTACTATTGACAAAGTCGAAACCCCTATCGATTGGATTTTGTTGGTTGGGTTTGTTCCAACATCTCTATACATACTGAAGGTTGTCAATATTGTCTTCATCGGTTGAGAGGATTCATTAACATGGTATATGTCTGTCTCTATCTGAGAACCTAGACATGCTTCACATAACCATCCACTACACCATGTTGAGAACCTGGAATAATAGAGGTCATCAGTGTACATGACCATCTACAACGTGTTCATCTCAAGAGCTGGTGGGAATACTAGATTGAGAATATGAACATGTAGTGGCCATAAATTCACACTATCATCTATGTCCTACCCATCTCAATATGTCGATGGGGTTTCTCCCATACCTGGCTAAGAACCTGGGTGAGAAGAATCCATGTGTGTACACGACCATATATAACTTTTTCATCTCAAGAGATGGTGGTATTACTCCAAAGCACCAGATCGAAAATTTGAACGTATAGTGGTCAACTGTGCACATAGATATTTGTTACATGCCAGTATCACAATGTCGATGGGATTTCTCCCATACCTGGATGAGATCTAGAACAAGTAGAGGAACCTACGTGATATCATCATAGATATCAGTCTCTACTTTCACTCTCTACGAGGGATTTATTTTCTTCTACTCCAAGTCTTTTGCGAAATTATTCAAACGTTGTCCTGAGAAGAGGCTTGGTAAGAATATCTGCAGTTTGGTCATTTGTCGAAACATATTGTAACTCAACTGCACCTTTCTGCACCATATCATGAATGTAATAATATTAGATCTCTATATGATTCATCTTATCGTGTAATACATGAATCACTGACATATGTATATAGCTTTGATTGTCACAGTAAATTACAGTTGGTCCTGGAATCTGACCAAACAATCCTGTAAGCATTTTTCGAAGCCATACTGCTTCTCGAGCTGCTAAACTAGAAGCCATATACTCGGCCTCTATAGTGTTGAGTGCTACTGAGGTATACTTCCTGCTATACTAGAATATTACTGCAGATCTCAAGCTAAAGAAACATCCAAACGTACTCTTCCTATATGCAACACATCTGCCCCAATCTAATTTGGAAAATCCTTATAGTATTGTATCAAATCCTGAAGCATACATAAGGTTTTATTTTGTCTAAAATGTATCCTATTTGAAAGAAGACCAAAATATTCTAGGAATATTTCATATTTTGGGCATAACATTTTGCTCGAAACTCAGAATTAGGAGGACTATGGACCATTGGAAAGGTATTGAAAGTATCTACAACATTTATGTTTTGTCTTTTTCCTAATTCCTTATCGTTTGTCTGGGGTGGGTGTTTTAGTAACGAAACATCTTTTAAAAAATGTTTTTTGAAAAACATCTTTTAAAATATTTCTTTTACTAAAATGTATGCCTTGGGAAAATGGTAAGGAATTAGGAAAAACTCAAAACTGAAAAGTTGTAGATAATTTGAATACATTTCCAATGGTCCAAAGTTGACCCAGTTCTGAGTTATGAGAAAAAATGTATGCCCAAAATATGAAATATTCCAGGAATCTTTTCACTTTTTCTTAGATAGGATACATTATCATTAGAGGAAATTTCAACTCAAAATGGGCCTTTTAACTTTGATTCAAATTCCATGTCATCATGTGTTAGCCAATGAAATTTCTTTAAATTTGAAATACCGTATAGGTCTTAAACACTTTTTTAATATAAATTTGGGGATAGGTATCATAAAAAAACTACTTTTTTTGTTTGTATTTTTGACATATCTCCCCATGTTTTACTCAAATTTCGATTGGGAGAGCTCGTTGGGTGCAGAATTAAATTCCGCATCCAACGAGTACCCACTTGGCATACTTTTGACGGACCCCGCTGCCCCAAAAACAAGAAATACCTGAAAAAACGTGATGATGACATCATCATCACGTTCATCATCATGTTTTTTCAGGTATTTCTTGTTTTTGGGGCAGCGGTGTCCATCAAAAGTATGCCGAGTGGGTACTCGTTGGATGTGGAATTTAATTCTGCATCCAACAAGCTCTCCCAATCGAAATTCGAGTAAAAATACAGGGATATATGTCAAAAATACAAACAAAAAAGTAGTTTTTTTCTTTTCTTCCTCCAAAATTAATAAATATTATTTTATTATTTTAACTATTATTTTATTAATTCTTTTTAGGAGGCCCATTTTGAGTTGAAATTTCCTCTAATGAGAAGAGGGTATAATGTTATATATTAGACCATATCCCACAGTTCCATGTAAGTATATGAGAACATGTTTTGCAGAAATGCAGTAAATATTCCTCAGATCACTCATAAAATGGCTAAGGGTGTTCACAACAAAAAATATTTTTGGTCTGGTGTTTGTCATATACATTAGAGAGACAATCAGTTGAGGATACATGGTGGGATCAATCATATAAGAATTTGAAGTGGAATCCTTCAATTTCTTGAAGTTTGCATTATCTAGATAACCATGGACTTGCAGTTCAACATCCTGAATCTCTTCAAAATATCAATGGTGAATTTTCCTTTAGGAAAATTTCATCATGCCTCTACCATACTTCTAATCCAAAGAATTAATGCATCAATCCAAGGTCCTTCATTTCAAACTTAGAGGCAAGCTTCTTCTTACACCATTCAATTAGTTTCTCATTTCCTATGAGAAACAACTCATCCATGTACAAGACCAAAATCAATGGCTCATTATCCTCAATCTTGTAGTAAATATTGGGATTTGCATCACTCTTGGTGAATCCCAAGTTTTCCAGGTATCCGTCTATTCGTCCATACCAAGCACAAGGTGCTTGCTTAAGCCCATATAATTTTTTTCTCAGTTTACATATGTGAGAAGCTTTGTTATAGAAAATAAACCCTTTTGGATGTTTGATGTAGAATTCCTCCTCAATAATACCATTGAGGAAGGTAGTATTTACATCCATCTGATGCAGCTTCCATCCCATAGCTGAAGCAATAGCAATGATGGTGTTGATGGAAGTATATCGAGCCACAAGGAAAAATGTCTTGTCATAGTCGATTCCTTCTCTCTGAGAGAACCCTTTGGAAACAAATATGACTTTTTATTTCTCTACACTACGATATGCCTCGTGTTTAATCTTGAAAATCCATTTGGAGGTCACTACTAACTTCCCCTAGATTCTTGGTACAATCTCGCATACGTCATTCTTCATAATGGATTGGAACTACTCTTTCATGGAATCCTTCCAAACTTGGTGTCTGGAGGATTCTTCGTATGTGGTGGGTTCTAAGTCAATGATGTGACTCATCGACACTACATAACTTGAGAACCTATGAGGTATTTTTCTTTCCCAGTGGATTCCACGTGGATCTTCCTACACCTCTGCATCCTGCAATGTCTAGTGTTTCCATCTAGGTCTTTTCCATATTACTACCATATCTACAGAGCATCATATGGCTCAACTGGATCAATTGGACCAATCAGTTCATTCCTTTCTTCATACTCCCTCTTAATTTCTAGATGGGGAGATGATCTCATCTCTTTATCATCATCAATCTCCATATCAAATCCCATTCCTTTTCGGATAGCCATTTCTTCTTCAAATGTCACATTCTGACTGACTTTGATTTTCCTTGATCCTTGAATGTATATTCTATAAGCATTTGAAGAGTCATTGTATGCCACGAATGTTCCCTTCTTTTCTGAAGGTTCTAACTTTGTCCTTTTATCATTGGGCACATGAATGTAGACTGGACAACCAAAGATACGAAGGTGGCCTACTTTTGGCTTTACTCCTTTGAAGGCTTCTTCCAGAGTCATGTTCTTCAATATTTTATGAGGGCATATGTTTTAACATGAACAGTTGTCTTGGATGCTTCTTCCCACAAGAACAATCCAGTAGATTATGGTATTTTTCTTTCCCAGAGTTTGGAGAATCAAGCCTTCATCTCTCATGGCTTTGGCTTCCTCCAGAATTGTTTGCTTCTTTCTTTCTGCAACCAAAATTTGTTGAGGGTTGTAGGGAACTATGAGCTCCCTCTTAATTCATGATTCCTTGCATAAATCTTGGAATTATATAGATATATATTCTCCACCATTATCTTATATTCAGATCTTAACCTTTCTTCTTGACAGATTCTCAGCTTGTGCTTTGAATTCTTTGAGTTTACTGAGTAATTCCTCAGACTCGTTGTTCTTGAGGAAGTGTATCCACGTCTTTCATGAGTGGTAATCAAATGTTACATAGTAGCTGTAACCACCCAGTGAATTTATTGTCATGGGTCCACACAAGTCAGAGTGGATTAAATCCAATATTCCCTTGGATTTGTTTTCACTTTTCAGAAAGGAACCCTTGGTATTCTTACCAAGTGCACATCCTCTACATATACGATCATGTTCTACATGAAGCATTGGTAGACCTATCACCATGTTCCTTAGAGATGGGAGAGCTTGATAGTTTAGATGAGCTAGTCTTCTATTCCATAGCTAATTGATGTTAGTGGAATCATGGACTAATGCTTGAGTTGGTAGAGTGGTTAGACGATATAGGCTTTCCTCCCTTATACCAATCACTTTTACTGTGTTCATGCTAGAATATTTGTTCCATGCTAGCACATTTCCATATGCAAATGTCACTCTATATCCCTTGTCTTTTAAAGCAAAGATGGAGACCAGGTTTATTTTCATACTAGGTACATATAGTACATCATCCATATGTAATAATTCATTTGATTCTAACCGAAGAGAAGTATATCCAAATCCTTTCACAGTGTAGTTGAAATCATCTCCAAGCACAACGCAGATATGGGATTCTTTTTCAACTACTTCTGAAAGGTTTTCTTTATAACTAGTCATGTATTTGGAAGCACCACTATCTATGAGCCATGTATCACTGGTGGTGGGAACCATACTTGATAAGGATGATATGAAGAAGAACTCTGTACAATATTCATTTCCTTGGTTCTTGTTATGATGGCCATATTCCACATCAGTTGTTGAAGATTTAGGCTTCTTCTTGCTTGAACATTTACATTGGCTTGCATAGTGACCATATTTCTTACACCTATAGAATTGTATTTGTGATAGCTCTTTCTTTTTATCCTTATGATTTGGAGAAGGAATTGGTCTCATAACTTGTTGTTGTGAAACTTTCTCCCTTTTCCCTTGCCTTTATTGGCATGAGAGATGAAGGCTTGATTCTCCTCAACTTGAGAACCATGGAGTCTTTTCCTTGTTGCAATCATGGTTTCTTCTTAAGTGCAGTCTGCCCACAACTTGTCAAATTTGGGCAACTTGGTTCAACCACTTATGGTTTGTATGAAAGACTCCCAAGATGGTGGAAGACCATTTAGGGTGCTCATAACAAGCTCCTTTTCTTCAAGGTTGTCTCCACTGGACCTTAGTTTGTCTCGCAGTTCAGTGATACTCATGAAATATGAGGAAATGTTTTCGAACATAGTCATCTTCATATTTGACAGTTTATTCCTCAATGTGAGAGTCATATCGATGTTATTGTGTTCAAACAACTTCTTCAAAGTTTTGAAAATTTTTCTACCTGTCGTATTTTCTGATATTTGCAGAACCAAGTGGTCTTTGACCAAGTCCATCAGAATTCTTCTTACTTTCGCAACAACCTTTCTCCACTGGGACTTGGCTTCTTCTGCTTCTGGTTCTGGAACTTTCTCATTGACAAATTTTAAGAGATCGTGTTCTTCAAGAATGCGAAGAAACCTAGGCTTCAAGGATATGAAGTTGGTAGCCCCGTCAAGATGATCTTCAACCTTCATTCCAATCATCTTGTCTACAGATTTGAATCAAAAACCCTAACAGGATTTAGGTCAAAAATCAAATTTTGAATTTGAAAAAACTAACCTCACAGATAGATGTGCCTAGTCAAGGCGAGATGGGAAGAGGTGAGGTTGAGCCAAAGCAGTGGCTTGATCAGCACAAAACTTGGAACTCTAATTTCTGCTGCAGGAAAATTAGGTCAAAATTGAAACTTCTCAAAATTGAGTTCTGCCTTCACCAAAAAATGTGGCCTCCTTAGAATGAAATTTCCAAGGCTCTTTTCTTTCCAAAAGGTTGAGTAAAGGCTTTGAAATATTAAACCCTAGTTTCGACAGAGTTCTGGTAGTGTTCCAGTAATGACTTCTTTTAGTACTGATGTGATACCATGTTAGTTAGTACAAGATTATAGTAGTATATCTTATTTGTAAATAAGCAAAAGGATCTCTGGAAGATAGACAAAGCACAAAAACAAATCACACAAGAATTTATCTCGGCAAACCCAATCGGGAAAAACCCAACAAACATTCATATAGAGATAATGATCTTCTGAGAACAGAGAGAGAGAGAGAGAGAGAGAGAGAGAGAGAGAGAGAGAGAGAGAGAGAATGTCTCTCGTAGATATAACCCCAGAAAACACTCTGATAGATTGTTGGAGCGCACCTTTTCTGTTTGAGTGAGTAGCTATGAATGTGTGAAATAATTGGGGGCGCCTCCTATTTATACTGATTTTCCTAGTGAAAAATCATTGGGGACGACTTGCCAATTTTACTAGGGCCGACCTACCTTGGGGAAATACAAATTTAATTTATTTTTATTATTTTCTTTTTCTATTCTTTCCCAAGGTTTACAATGACTAATTACAACAATATAATCTCATGTAGAAGGTACACTTACAATAAAAATGGCTTCTAGCTTCTGAAGTTACACAAGTTCCAATACTTTAGTTGTTTCCATCACTTCTTCATACATATAAACTATATTTGAAAAAACCTTCAGTTTCAACATTTTTTTTTACCATTGGCACAACTACATGTCTTTTTCAACAGACTTCTGCAGCTACAGGGAGTTTCTCCCCTTTAAATCAAATTCAAAAACATTTAAACATTTGGGCCTCTCTATTTGGGATTTTATTCTCCCCCTCACGATGAACTATACTAAGCCTTCACGCTATCACGCACTTCCTTGAGAAATCACCACCATAAAATTTCCTTCTCTGATGGGCTATATTGGCCCTTGACTCCTTTGCTCGCAAATTGGAGATTCAACAACAACAATATTCAGCTATTTTTCCAACAGCAATCACCAGTCTTTACTCGTGCACAAAACTTTAGCTCTAATGTTAAAGCCTTCTCTTTGGCTCACTTCTACGATAATAGCAAACAATATGTGACATTTTCAAACTCCAACGACCTGCTCACTACTCCAACAAAAGATGGTTGTCCTTTTCATTTTCCAAACTCAGAAATTAGAAACCCTGCTCTTCTCAAACTACGAAATACCATATGCTGTTAGCTCTTATATCAATTGAAGGTGTGGGCAGAAGCAAAGAAAGGATACAACCCATTAATTATTTTACACAGCAATAAAAAAATACAACATTTGATAAGATACTCTTTGCAGACACAAAACCAAAACTGAATATATTTCATTACTCATAATCTTACCAAAAACTATTACAGGAATACATGTTAACTCTGGTATATAAAATGCTTAGTAGCCAGACAATTCTACGATATGCAAATCCATGCCATATAAGACACATTCTACAATTTGAGAGGTCGAGCCTTCTCTAGAGGATTTATCGGCAAGCTTCTCCTTACATGGTCACTCCTGGAACATTAAATTTCCATCTACCAAAGAGTCTATTGATAGCGTACAAAATCGATTTGATCCAATATAAGAGACATCGGGAGGTTGGTTGTAATTAATGCCAGCAAATATATATATATATATATATCTTATTGATCAAGATCTTGTTATATTAGGATCGTAATTATATAGATATTTGTTGTTGGTAGGATTGGGTTGTTTTTAATTTGAATATATAGTAGTAGGGATAGGGATTTCAGAGTGAAGACTTTATTTTGAGACATTATATGGATGGTTATGATGAATTTATGTTTCATGGATCTATATCTAGTCTATATGTGTTGTTTCTCTTGGGAGCGAAGTACAATGGTAGACTCAAGTTACCGCGTTGTTATTAACTTTTTCTTTCTTTTACGTTGCGACCAAGTTCTCTTGGAAACCCCACCTTTTATTTTGATGGAAAGTCTTGCGACAAAATTAATGCGAAGGACTTACTATGATTGGAATTTACTACGACAGAAATTTTACTGCTATAGAGTTTTACTGTGATAGACATACTAGACAAGTTGCGGACATACTTACTTAAATTCGAAAAACTTCTATAGGAATTACCCCTGTGACCAACTTCCTCTTAGACCGACATACTTACTTTACTTCAACAAGCTTTTACAGGAATTACCCCTATGACCAACTTCCTCTTAGACCGAACAACTTTTGGTCGAACTTTATAAGAAGATATTTTTTAGTCTAAAGACTTAGGATATGAAAAATATTTTTCACCGACGGTAACTTGGGATAAACTCAACACAACTATATTCCTACTCACAATATCAGATAACCAAATATTAAACAAGACTTGTTTCAAACACTCTGCGGATAAAAGCTAGAACTTTTACGCGATGAAATAATTATGGATTCTTTATGTCTTTCACGAGACGGTAATGTAAACAACATTCACTCAAATAAATCTAAAGAAAATGTGCCCCTAAATAGAACTTGCATTAAACAATAAACTATGGATTTATATATCTTGTGGCAACATAACAAAAAACTACATCCCTAAATTCAATACAAGGATTTTCACCTTCTACATAGCTTTGACTCTCAACACTTCACAAAACTCAAAAGCTTGAGCTTTGAACTCACTTTTCACAGAGTTTTTCTCCTTCTTCTCCGCACACTTATACACTTCTTTTCTTCTCTCTTGTCTTTGTCTGTGTATTTTTACAATCCTCTTCTTCTACATATAGATAAACTAAAACTATTCTATTGACTTACATTAAAGATTTTAATAACTATCTACCTAAAAACTTAACTTCATAATTTAATCCAATTACTTTATATATGAGAGATGTGAACTATTCATACCCATTACATACTATGAATCAACAAGTAATTAATATTTCCAACACTTTCATTGCACTGAAGAGGTGTATTCTACATCTCAATAGGGGAGAGATGTGTAACTCCTTCCGTGGTCATCCTAGAGTTGACACATGTCTTTTATAAAAAATAATAAAATATTATTAAAAATAACTTGTAAGCTTAAATTAAATTTAAATTATTTAGAATTACATATATATAAAACAACATAATTTTGATAAACTAAAACCATAAAAATTAGATTACACATTTCCACTTTAAAAAATGATTTGCATCTTAAAAGATTTGATCTTATCACTGCTTCATAAATCCCCTTTTAGATGGATCTATGCTGGTTATTATTCTTATTAAACTATATTAATTATCCTAAACTTTAGATTAACATATAGTGTTTCCTCTTTACAGCCATAGAGGAGAGGAGAATTGTATTAACATATAGTGTTTCCTCTATAACAAGAATTATCTCCCTGCATGAATATGAGATAATCGGCACCCTTTAACAAAACTTGCGACATCAACCTACACTTTCAGGCCATACAGATAACATTGTACTTTCGTTGGAGTTTTTTTCTGCCACAAAGTGTCTGTAACTATGGAGTTATGAGCTTATAGCATCGACCTGACTGATACTTCTTCAATATTGTAGTTGGTGAACACTCGGGCTCCATTTCTTTTGCAATATTTTGCGTGGTGTAAAATGTCGAGACCCTTGAATCTAAACAACCATGCCAACGATCCGGGGTATTTCGGGTGATTTGATTCAATCTCAGATAATCTCAAGTAATGATGTTATGTAACAGTTGATTCTTTGCTGAACCTGGAGATAAAATATGAGAAACAGGAAGACATTGAAACAGTGCAAGATGTGAGATAAAATATCAGAAACAGAAAGACGTTGAAACAGTGCAAGATGTGAGACAAAATATGAGAAACAGGAAGACGTTGAAACAGTGCAAGATGTGAGATACACACAAATTCTTCAGTTTTCATTATCCAGAAATACACGTACATGGACAAGTTATTAAGAAATTGTCTTGTGATCTTTTATTAAAATACAACTAACGCTTCATCAACTGTCTTTCTTCAACAACCAAGTTGTCTACATACAAAACCTATTTCCTAAAGTAGTTAGGAAATAATTGGAGAATCATTCTTCAATACCCCTCCTGTTAGTGGAACATTATCCAAATTGAATGGTAACAAAACATAATTTAAAGTCAAGGGGAGGGTTTTTTGGGAATTAAATTACAGAACCATTTGAAGTGGTGCAAAAAGGCTCTCTTAAAGTCTTTGGATAGTGATACTTGGCTTTTGTTAAATCTTTAAGGCTTATTAGCTGATTTTTTCAGGAATTTCCAAGCATATAAATTTGTTTTTGATAATTTTGTATATAAGGGCAGGGATGTAGTTTTGGTTTGTACCAGAATCTTCATTCATATCCTTTTCTGGACTATGCTTGAGATGAAGATAGATGCATCTTAGTCTTTGATGGATTTTTTTTGTTTTTGTGAATGATAAAAAGAGACTGGTATGTAGTCCTGAAAGGTGTATTGGAGGCAGTTTGAACACACAGGGATTGTAATTGTTATCTCTGATTCAATTTTGAATAACAAGTAAAAGCTTTTTCCCGGGGTGAAAAGAGTCTTCATTTTGATAATTTTTACTCATTTCCCATTTCAAAATCTCCAGTACATGGATCTTTATCAAGTCGTCTCATGTTCTTCTAAACAATATAGTCTCATATCTGTGATCCAGGTGAAAAAGGTCTTCATTTTGATAAATTTTACTCATTTCCCATTTCAAAATTTCCAATACTTGGATCTTTATCAAGTCGTCTCGTCTTCTTCTAAACAATATAGTCTCATATCTGTGATCCAAGTTTCCTCGCATCATTGGAGACCCCTATCACTTGATTTTTTGTATCTTTGATAAAAATAGGATATCAAACTTCCAAACAATAAGATATTGGATGCCCATGCTCATATGCATGTCTTTTTTTTTTTTTTTTTTTAAATGTGGTTCACCATTTGTTAGAGGGCTACTCCACGGAAAATTCCAATACCTGATATTCAAACTGAATCAAGGTATGGTCAGCTCATCATTCACAACATTTAATACAAAGGGCTCCACAAGAGCATCATGTCACTTACAAGAGTAGAACCTAGGTGGGGAGGATAACATTCATTCCTCCCAACCACCCAAACTACATCCATTTGACTCACATGCATGTCTTATAATCCTAATAAAATATAGTTTCTTCTCCTCTCCTAGACTATATGAGCAATCATCCATTTTGAGTTGAACTTGAAATTCATCTTTTTGTTGGAAAAAGTAATTACTCGCAGATCTTATCTGAGTCCAACCTCTGTCAGAGTCGGTATCAATCAAGATCTTGTTGGCCAGCCTAACAAGAGTGAAGACTCCACGATTCAGCAATGTAAACCAGTCAAATTAATTTCCGAAGCTAACTTGTTAGGTAGATAGTTATTACAGTCTTTAATGGTGAGTCAGTCTATTCACGTAGAAGCAATTTTCAGGTTTCCTATAAATAGAAGAAGAAGATTGTAAATTAAGTTAGACAATAGAGAAAAATCTGGGTGAGAAAATAGAGAAAGAGAAGTTGAAGCTCAAGCTTCTATGTATGTGATTCTGTAAAAGGATCAGTCGGTGAGCAGACAAGTTTGGATCGACAAGTTTAAGTTTTTATTACCTTTGTTATTTCCAGACAATATATATATGAAATAGTTTATGGTTGAATGCATGTTTATTTAGCCGCACATTATTTCCAGAGTTACTTGAGTAAATGTTGTTTACATTTACCGTTTGAGTGAAAGATCAAAGAATCCATAAATTTCTCACTCCGTGAAAGTTCCAGGTTTTACTGCACACTCGTGACTCAAGTCTTCCTAAATATTTGGATATCTGTTTTTATAAGTTCTCTAGAATTGTTAATATGTCCATTTTTACTTCATCTTACTCACACGTGAAAATCATTTGTAATTTCTTAAGTCTTTTAGACTAAGAAGCATACTCTGTAAATTTCGACTAAAACCAAATGAACTGACAAGTTCGGTAGAGTTGAAGATTGATCTAGCAGCTTGGAAGAAGATTGATTCCAGAGCCATGTTGATTATCATGGATGGAGTGAAGGACCATATAGTCCCTCACCTCTTTGGTAAGAATACCACATTGGAGATGTGGAAGGCTTTGGAAAGTTTGTACCAGCGCAAGAACAAGAACCAGAGGATGGTGTTGCAAGAGAGGATGTGCAACACCAATATGACCAAGGGAGAAGGAGTGGTGCCTTATCTCATGAGGCTCACATGGATTAGGGACAAGCTTGGAGTTGTTGGATCTAAGACAGTAGATGAGGAGCTAGTTCGAATAGCCCTCAATGGCTTCTCTAAGCCATGTGACACCTTTGTCAAAGGTGTTGTGGCTAGGGAGAAGCTCCCTAATTGGCAGAGACTATGGGATGACTTTGTGTAGGAGGGGACTTGCATGGGTCAAGGATCAGGATCATCCAGCAAAGCCCCATAGATTGTGGATGAGGAGGCTCTAGCCCTTACAGGGAAGATCAAGGGGAAGGAAAAGAGGAAGAAGGATGGTAAGAAAAACCTTGACGTATCAAAGGTCAAGTGTTTTATCTGCCACAAGCAGGGATACTTTGCCTCCCAGTGCCCAGATAGGAGGAAGAAGAGTAACACTTAGATGGCTGGATCTACAGAGGTGGATGAGTTCAGAAGGAACTTCGATGAAGAGTTTTGCTTGATATATTGCATGGAAAGCACCACAGGGAGCAATAGATGGTACATTGACAGTGGAGCATCTAGTCACATGACTAGACAAAAGAGATTCTTCAAAGGATTGCAGGTGGGTGGAACAAGGATCCACGTTGATTTGGGTGATGATGCACGGTATCAGGCACAGGGAGTTGGCATTGTTTCATTTGAGAGGGAGTATGGAAAACCCCTCAGTTTTTTTGATGTGTTATATGTTCCAGGAATGACCAAGAACCTTATATCAGTCTCCACTCTAGAGGACAAGGGGTATTAGGTGAATTTTCGTGACCATAGAGTTTATATCAGGCCCAAGGGGTCAGATAGGAGCTTGGATCAGGTGATTGGTAGAAGGAGCAGGAAAGTGTACAGATTACACTTTGAGCATAAAAAGGCTCTATTCAGCAACAGCAACAGTCAGGGTGAGTTGTGGCATAGGAGGATGGCACACTTACACCATGGAGCACTAAAGCATTAAAGATAGGCAGTCATTGGAGTTCCTCAGGTATAAGAGGAAAATCATAACCACTGCAAGGGTTGTGCTTTGGGGAAGAACCTCAGGAATCCTTTCCCACAGAGTGAGCTCAAGTCTAAGGAGCCCTTGAACTTGGTGCATTTGGATATATGCAGACCTATGAGTGTCCATTCATTCAGTGGATACAGTTACTGTGTAACCTTCATTGATGACTATTCCAGGAAAACCTGGATCTATTTCCTGAAGGCCAAGTCAGAGGTCTTTGAGAGGTTTCAAGAGTTTAAGACTCTTGTGGAGAACCAAATAGGAAAGAAGATCGAGGTGTTGAGGACAGAGAATGGGGGTGAGTGTAACACCCCAATTTTGACCCCGTTTGCATTTAAAGTATACGATGTAAATATTGTATTTAATAGTGGTGTGGAGCTCAAGGAAAAAGCCCCACCATCGATTTGGCATGTTGTAGTTCGGCAAGTAAATTAGATGTCGATGGTGTTTTGTGCTTGCTAGGCACATTATAATTTTACATCATGTAGCTGTGCAATTAATAAAATATACCACAGTTGGCTATGTCAATGCGACCGTTGAAGAGAAGAGGCATGATATCACAAGGATAAGGGGGGGAACCATTTAAACCTTTGGGCCAATGGAGAAAAGCCAAATGTTAAGGGGAAAACCCTTAAAGTTGTCAACTACCCTTTTTGTCTTTTGTGCCCAGTCATTTAGGCAATGGTTGAGAAATTAATGCATGGGGATGGGAAGAGTGTGGGAGTCAAATTCGAATTTAGGGAGCCACCCATTTTGGAAAAGTGTGTACTTGATTTGTTGGGCAAGTAAATAATTGGAAAAGCATGCCCAAGCTATTACTCACCCACACCCTTTTCATTTTTCACCATTCCCATGGAGGTTGGGCACTCTCACATAGGTGAAGCTTGTTGAACTCCTTCCCTCACAATTTTATGTAGTTAAATCTCATTTCCATGTTTGGGAAACCATATTTTTTTGTGTTCAATGGATGGGAGAAGAGACCCAGGATTTTGGGGGTTTAAGGGGATGTTTTTCCCTCTGCTCACGTAGTTGCGTTTGGCTGGTCCTTTTTCCTCCACGATTTTGTGGTTTCCCTCATTTTCCCATGCCCAGAATTCGTCCATTTGGGTTGCTCGGTGGTTACGGAGCCAAGTCTTCTTGATTTGGAAGTTTGGGAAGGTCGTTTTTCCCCTATGTTGCCCATAAACGTTTTATGAGTTTAGATCTGCAATTTGGGGATTTATGGTGGTCGTTTTTTCCCTTGAAATGCTCATGGGTGATTTGTGAAACTGTGTTTACCTTCAGAGGGTTGTTTTAACTTTCACTAAATTATTTTGGTTGAAAAGCATTTCCTTTCATGCCCTACATGTGCATTTTGTGGTTATGTGCATCCCTATGTTGGCTTGGCTTAGTAAGTCCAAGAAACCCATTTGTTATTTGGTTTGCTTGGTTGAGTAAGTCCAGGGAACCTAGCTGTTAGATGGGTGATTGAGTTGGGATGTGATTGGTTGGCTTGGTTGAATGAATCCAAGAAACCTCCATGTTATTGGTTTGTTTCCCCCACGTAGTATGTGAAACCCAATTGTGTGTTGGCTTAACTATGGGTGTGTGGTTTTGTTGCATGTAATCATGTTTTTCCCTTGTTCCTTGTGGAATCATGCCCGACTCGGGGGTGGCAGCGTTGTTGAGAGATTGATGAGCATGCTGGCCTATGGTTGGGTGGAACGACGTAGCAACATAGCTGGTTGAGGGAGGCATCAAGCTTCAGTTCAAGATAAGTATTCTTGTGCTTTCTAACTCCTGCAACTGTAATTGTTTTACGGATGACAATATGAACAATGTTGAAATGTGTTGAATGTATGTGATTGCTTCCGCTGTTTACTTATTGATGATTAGGCATTTGCATCTGTGTATGCTTCATTATTCAATGCATTTTTAAATTAACATGTTCATGGGGCTAGATTTCCCAGGTTGATAGCAGCATTGGTAGCATCCTCTTCATCGGTCTGAGGGTTGGGTACGTTACAGTGAGTACACTTCCAATGAGTTCATGGAGTATTGTTTGACTGAGGGGATTAAGAAGGAGCACACTGTGCCCCATACCCCACAACAAGAAATGAAGTTGCAGAGTGAAAGAACAGGACTATGGTTTGAGCAGCCAAGACCATGCTCTTTGATCAGCAATTACCACTATTCCTTGGGTCCGAGGCATACAGGACTACAATATACATTCAGAACAGGTGTCCCTACATAGCCTTAGGGAGGAAGACACCAAAGGAGGTCTTCACAGGCACTAGGCCAGATGTAAGTCACATTTGCATATTTGGTAGTGTCTATTATTGTCATGTTCATGTTGACAATAGGTAGAAGCTGGACCCTTCTGGAGAGAAGGGGTTACTTGTTGGTTATTGCAAAATTTCGAAGGAATATAGAGTTTATATTCCTGCTCGCGAGAGGATCATTATGAGTAGGGATGTCCATTTTGATGAGGACATGGCCTTGAGGAGATCTCTGGAGTTACCGGCAGAGAAACAACCAACACAGAAGTTAGGAGTCAAGTTGGAGGAGCCAGATGTATAGGTACAGGTACAGACATAGAGCACAGGTTCTAGTGTCCAGAGGGAGTCAGGTGGATAGGATCCTTCAGTCATTGACTTGAAGGATAAGCTGCAGTAGGAGATGGATATCTAGCAGCCACAGTAGGTTGACACTAGGCCAAGGCCTAAGTGGTTTAGATCCATAATGTAGGATTCCAGGCAGGTAGATCCTCCATAGACATCTTTTAGACAGAGTGTACCACCAGAGAGGCTTAGTTATATGCCACTGATGATAGAGTTTATTAACTCTTAACCTTCCAGCTTTGGGGAGGCTGCACAACATGATGTGTGGCAGGAAGCTTTGGTTGAGGAGTATCGATCCATTATGAAAAACCAGGTATGGGAGGTTGTGCCGAGGCCACAAGGGAAAAAGGTGGTGGGATCCAAATGAATATGCAAGGTGAAGCATGTAGTAGAAGGAAGAATGGAGAAGTACAAGGCACGCTTCATGGAAAAGGGGTTTTCACAGAAGGAGGGTATTGATTATGAGGAGACCTTCACCCCTGTTTCCAAGTATTCTTCCATTCGGACCATTATCTCATTAGCAGCTAAGATGGGTTGGTGTGTACATCAAATGGATGTCAAGACTACCTTCCTCAATGGAGTTATAGAGGAGGAGGTGTATATTGAGTATCCAGAGGGGTTTGATGTGGAGAACAGGGAGACACATGTATGTAGACTGCATCAAGATCTTTATGGGCTAAAGCAGGCACCTCGAGCATGGTACTCGAGGATTAACAACTATCTATGGGAGATGGGATTTCAGTAGAGTGAGGCTGACCACAACCTGTACTTCTTGACAGGTGAGGTGCCTCTCATACTGGTCTTATATGTGGATGACCTATTTTTGACAGGAGATGAGAGGTTGATTGGAGACTGCAAGTCCAAAATTGCAGTAGAGTTTGAGGTGAACGACCTTGGGCTGATGCATTACTTTATGGGCTTGGAGGTTTGGCAGAGAGATGGATGCTTCTTCATCGGATAGGGGAAGTATGCAGTAGAGATCTTGAATAGATTCAGGATGGAGGGCTGCAAGCCTATGGCCAGACCTCTAGTTTCCAACTGGAGGAAGATTGATGCATCAGGGTCAAAGGGATTTGATCCTACCTTGCATCGCCAGCTTATCAGATCACTTATGTATCTGATCAAAACTCGACCAGACATCAGCTTTGCAGTCAACTCTTTGATGCAGTTCATGGTGGAACCTCAAAGAGTGCATTGGAAAGCTGTGAAGCACATACTTAACTACTTCAGAGGTAAAGTGGATTATGGATTTGTTTATGAGTGCAGGGGGAGTTTACAGTTAGTAGGTTTCATAGATGCTAACTGGGAAGGATGTGTAGAGGACCAAAAGAATAATTTAGGTTTTTGTTTTGGCATTGGATCAGGGGTTGTCTCTTGGTTTAGCAGGAAGCAGAAGTTAGTTGCATTGAGCTCGGTAGAGGCTGAGTACATGGTATCCAACATGGCTTCTTGTGAGGGTATGTGGCTGAGGAAGTTACTTGCAGGGTTGTTCCAGTATGAGCTAGAGGCTACAGTAGTTCACTGTGTCAATCAGAGTGGCATCAGGCTATCTGAGAATCAAGTGTTCCATGACCGAAGTAAACACATAGACATTAGATAACACTTATTGAGAGATTTTGTTCAAAGGGGAACCATTCGGTTGGAGTACATATAGTTGGATGAGCAGGTGGCAGTCATTTTCAACAAGGCACTTTGCAGACAGAGTTTTGTGAAGTTCAAGGATAAGTTGGGGTTGCTACCGAATCCCTTCCTCGTTGAGAGGGAGTGTTAAACTAGTAGCAACAAGGAAGGTCTTCCTGCATGCATGTGTTCTTGCATGCAGAAGACTTAAATTAGGAAACCGGTTGTATTTAATTTACTTTTCCTAAGTTTACTTTGGAAAATAAATTAAATTAAAGTGATCTAAATTAACTTTAGTGAACCACTAGTTAAAGTGAAAGTGAAATTAGGGTTTTTGCTTTGCCACTAGTTAAAGTGAAAGTGAAATTAGGGTTTTCGCTTTACCTAAAGTTATAAAAGAGGAATCAATTGGTGGAGAGAACACGCACACTTGTATTCCGACAAAGACAGGATACAGACAGGGAGAGAAATTTAGATAGAGTATTTCGCTGAGAAGACGGAGGAGCGAGCAGCAGGATCATCGAGCTTCGTACAGCTGGTCATACAGTCACACAGGAGGGTGTTAAGGTTTAGCTGGGATTTTCCCAGTGATTCTGCCGTGTACTGTAGTCACAAGGTTTGGGTGAATTTGTAGTGATTGTAAAAGTTCCGTATTTTCTCATAATAAAATCTATATCTGACTGCTGCACCAGTTTTCCCATCTTGGGTTTTTCAGGGGGTTTCCATACCCAAAATAATAGTGTCAATATTGTGATGTGATGTTGTGATTTATTTCTCAGTTTTATATTCTACTGAATACTATAAAAGGTATTCATGTGTGGTTATCAGTTGATATTTTGCATGCACTATTTATCCCTAGTTGAATATTAAAGGAAAATTTACAATGAGCATAAGACATACACCCTACATGGAAAGGTACGAAAGCTTTGAGTACTTAGTGATGCCTTTTGGGTTGTGAAATGCTCCTGCAACATTTTTCACTTGCATGAATGAGGTGTTGAGACTATTCTTGGACAAGTCGATAGTGGTATACCTTGACGATATTGAAGTCTATAGAAAGAGTATGGAAGACTATAAGTGGCACTTAGCGGAATTCTTCAAGGAACTATGGCAGAATCAATTATTCTTGAAAAAGTTGATGTGCATGTTTGGGTAGAAGGGGAACCCATTCTTGGGCCATTGTATCAGCCAAGGAGGTATCCACATTAATCAACAAAAGGTTAAGGCCATAAAGGATTGAGAGGAGTCGCAAATGGTACAATAGGTGAAAATATTTCTCGGTTTGGCCAACTATTACCATAGGTTTGTTTAGGGATACTCTAGGATTGCGACCCCTCTTATAGAGTACTAAATAAAAATAAGTCATGGAGTTAGATGTCATAATGCCAGGAAGCTTTCTACAAGTTGAAGTGTAGAGCTACAATAGTGCCTATGTTGAGGCTGCCAAACTTTCAAAAAACATTTGAGGTGTAGATAGATGCATAAGACTTTTCCATTGGAGGGATTTTGACGTAGGAAGGTCATCCAATGGCCTACGAAAGTAAGAAACTGCGAGAACGAGAATAGAGGTATCCCATACATGAGGAGGAGATGATTTCAGTAGTGCATTTCTTGAAGACATGGAGACATTATTTTCTCAACAAACTATTCATAGTAAAAATGGATAATGTAGCCATGAGATACTTTACGATGCAACCAAAGTTGTCACTAGAAAGCACATTGGTAGGATTTCCTGGTAGAGTTTGACATGACATTAGAGTAGTGACCAAGTAGACTCGGTGTTGTTGTGGATGCATTGAGTATGAAGCCTCAACTTGTTTCCTTAGAGAAGGACTAACCAGAAGGACCAATGATAGAGATCATTTTAGATTTATGGCAGAGGATCCGTGATGGGTTGAAGGGCGACCCAGCTACCAAGACCATCATAAAGAGTGAAGGAAGGAAGGATGTGAAGGTTTTATATTGAGGGAAAGTTGTTTTTCTTTGGAGGATGCACCACAGATGGCTAATCTCAGGAGGGAATTACTGTGGAAGTGTCATGACTCACCTTGGGCAAGTCATGTTGGAAAACATAGGACCTTAACTCTTTGGGAGAGGGGTTATTTTTGGGACCTCAAGCAATGGCACATAGAGGAGTATGTCAAGACTTGTCTTACATGTCAAAAAGACAGGTGTAGCTCCCAGATGAAAAAATGCACATTTCAACCTTTGTCAATTCCAAATAAACCATGGATGACTATTTTGATGGACTTAATCATGCAGCTACGATTTTGTAAGTGTACAATCGAATATTTGTCATGGTGGATAGGTTCTCAATGTACACCATGTTTGTGTCGACAAAGATGCCTTGCAAAGCCAAATATTTAGCGCAAATTATTTTCAAGCATACTATGAAGTATTGGGGATTGTCATTGAGTATAGTTTCGTACTAGAACACATGTTTCATGGGTCAATTTTGGTAGCAGTTTTTTGACCTGGTGGGAACCAAGTCGTTGACAATATTGAACTACCATCCATAGATGGAAGGGAAGACTAAGAGAATTAACAACCTCTTGGAGGGCTACTTAAGACACTTTGTGCGAGCAAATCAACAGAACTCGTTGGAGCTCTTGGATGCAACTTGGTTCAGTTACAATATGAAAACAAGTTTGGTAACATGATGCATCCCATTCAAGTTAGCAAGTGGGTAGTAACCGTTGACGCCATAAATTGTTGTAGTTGGTTCTTTTGTGAAGAACGCAACAACTTTGAGCTTCATGAAGGGTTGGAAATGGCACATGTTCAAATGAAAAAGGAAATTGATAGGATGAAGAAGTGGGAAAATCATGGAAGGGGTGAAGTGGAGTTCCAACTCGGAGATAGAGTGCTTCTCAAACTTAGCAAGGAAATATTCACTCCATCAAGAGGCATGGTAGGCGCACTATTACGGAGGTATGATAGGTCATTCAAAGTGGTTGAGAAGATAGGAAAGGCAGCCTACAGAATGAATCTCCCATAGTGACACGAGCTCGTTCCATCTGGTTTTCCACGTAAGCAACCTCAAGGCATGTGAGTTTGATGGAGACCAATTGGGTAGGAACAATACAAGCTAGGATCTAGCATTAGTAGTTGACCATCTAGATTGTGAAGTAGAGGAAGTGTTAACTCACCATCATGTGAGACACGGGTCAATAGTCCATCTGGTATACTTCATCAAATGGAAAGGATTTCTAGAGAAAGAGAACAATTGGGAGTGGAAAGAGTCACTATGGAAGGCTGAAGAGAATATTCAAGCATTCAAGGACGTGCATGGACTAACTTCATGATGAAACAAGTAGAATCAACAATGTTGTGGAGACTGAAAACAAGGTGGGAGGGGAAGGATGTAAAAACCTTACCGCCGCGAGAGTCTAGGATCCCATTCCAAACTTGGAGCACATCGTATGGAAGATATCTGGAAGGATGGTGAGGTGTGCACCGACACCTGAGAAAGGGTAAGTCTCCCAAAGCATCAAAAAGTGGGCATCGAATGCAACTCTCAACTTGGAAGCTTGATGGAGGATCATGTTAATCATGTAGACAAGTGGGTGACGACATGGATGATTGGCATGGGTGGAGCATGTTGGTCTAGTAGACAGTGGGTGTGAGTGAAATCAATGTAGAATTCCCAAGGAATGGTTGCGGTGGGATTACACGAGAATGTGGACCAACAAATAGACATCATGTGTTAGACTTGGCATGAGATGAGCGTGAAACCACAAGGGAGGAGCCCTTATGCCAAACTTGGAGAACATCGTATGGAAGATATCTGGAAGGATGGTGAGGTGTGCATCGACACCTGAGAAAGGGTGAGTCTCCCAAGGCATGAGAAAGTGGGCATCGAATGTAGCTCAACTTGGAAGCTTGATGGAGGAGCATGTTAAGCATAGAGACAAGTGGGTGACGGCATGGATGATTGGCATGGGTGGAGCATGTTGGTCTTGTAGAAAGTGGGTGTGAGTGAAAGCAATGTAGAATTCCCAAGGAACGGTTGTGGTGGGATTACACGAGAATGTGGACCAACAAATGGACATCATGTGTTAGACTTGGCATGAGATGAGCATGAAACCACAAGGGAGGAGCCCTTATGTGCACTCATAGATCCAATCCACAAATATAAAAGGAGGACACAGTGATGGATCAAGGCATTCAACCAAGTGTGGATAAGAAGAAACTAAGTCAGAGCAGCTCGAGGGTACAGACTTGGTGGGCGTATTCTAGCAGGGGCAAGATTGAGAAAGTGCATGGATTGGTGCAGACTTTGATGTAGAAGACATGAGTTGTAGGTGGAGACCCTATGCATAAATATAAAAGGAGGACACAGTGATGGATCAAGGAATTCAACCAAGTGTGGATAAGAAGAAACTAAGTCAGAGCAGCTCGAGGGTACAGACTCAGTGGGCGTATTCTAGCAGGGGCAAGATTGAGAAAGTGCATGGATTGGTGCAAACTTTGATTTAGAAGACATGAGTTGTAGGTGGAGACCCTACGACATCATCAAGGAGAAACTCATCAGAGGTGTAACAAGCTATTTCTTGGGGTTTCTTAAGAGCACACCAATGGACACTCCCTTGGTTGTTTTTTTTGTGGATTCCCCCTTATAATATAAATAAGTTTTTAGGCATGCCCATCTTGTCATGTTGTCTACATATATTCCTGTCTCTTTGTGTATTTGGATATGTTTTCAATGATTAAATCTATGTTGCAAGGGTACCCGTCCCCAGGGGTTGGGTTCGCATCCCCGTCCCGGGTACCATCCCCAAGTCCTGAAAACTGGGTCGGGTAGTTCATAGACATCCCCTGAACTCTCCATTGAAGTCCCCAAGTATCGAGTACATTTGGCCCAAAAAAAGGAAACTTTGCTCATTTTGGAGACTTCAGGGAAACTCCAATATGTGAAAATTAAAAAAATCTACCTTTATGAAGAGGGACAGGGTAGGTGTGGGCCCCACTACCCTCTTAAGACCTCACGGGCCTATCCACTTCTCCGAACGTAAAGTTGGGTCTTGACTTTTGTTGGATCCCGTGAGAGGAGAGCGTGCTACGCAAAGGAGAGGATACATGCAAGAAGCGGGGAGGCAAGACAAGCTTAGGTTGTCTTAGACTTAAAAGGTGTGTGCTTTTAAGTTAATGACATGGAACTATCTAGCTTGGAGAGGATGGTATCTATTCTTAGATTGTTTCTTCTAGAAGATTTCCTTATTCTTTTATGACTCTGGATCTTGTCATTGGATTTTTCTTATCATAGTTTGTGTTTATTGTTGATCCTTTGAGCAAGTTGTTCCAATGTTGCACAGACCATATTCTGTCCTTCATGAATGATATAAAACCTACTTTGTTGATGTTTGTGCAAACAATTCTATGCATGTTCATATTTCTAATTTTGAAAAAACGAAAAGCTCCATCAACTATTGTCATGTTTATACTTAAGGTTCACATGTGGTTCCCACTTTATATCAATGATTTATGAACTTTGAAGCAATGTACATGTTGATTTTACTTGTTACTTATTGAAATTGAATACTAGTGAAAAACAATTTGATTTAGTTTTTATTATATATATATAGTACCCCTAACGTACCCAAGTCCCCTATTTCAAAAAGTGGCATCCTCATCCCTATCTCTGTCCCAGTCCCTGTCCCCATACCCAACTTTCCTAGCACCTTTGGATTAAAGTGTTAGTTGTATAATTGGTTAAGTATACTATATTGTACAAGTTAATTACGTTGATAGGCGGTTTTATTTTAGACTTTTGGGTCGACTACTCCCTATACTTTTTCAAGATTGCATGAGGATGAGACATGTGTACTATCCAAATTGATTCTATGGTAGTCATTTGAAATTTGAAATAAACAATTATACAATAAATGATATAAAAAATAATTGGTCGTTAATGAATGGATAACTAGTAGTTGATGCATGGATAACTCGTAGTTGATGAATGTATAACCAATAGTTCATGGTAGATAACTAGAAGAACGTGAGAGATAAAAAAAGAATATAAAATATAACAAATGGTTGATAAATGGATAACTCATTGTTGATGCATGAATACATGGATAACATATAATTTAGGGTGGACTGGTAGAGATAACGTATAATTTTGCAGTACTTAACTTGTAGTCTATCAATGTTCACCAACCACAAATTAAGTGGTTGTGCTAGTAAGTGTTATGTAGGAAGGCATAGTCTTCTAGGAATCCAACCCGAGTTGGCCTATCCACGACAAGGGAACCTCGGGCAATGCCGCATGGGCTACTGCAAGGAAATAGAAACTCCAGTTTTGAGTCTGGCTATTATACCTTCCGACTAAGGAACTCTCTATTGTTTTTTATTGGGCCTCAGACTTCTATATTTTCCCTAATTAGGGTTGCACTATGTAACTCTTGAGGTTGCTAGCTTAGCCCTAGTTGCAAGTATTGAATACCATCTCAAGAGGAGGGATGTTAACCTCCATCTCTCATAGCCCTAGGGTTTCAGACAAGAATCTAATACGTTATCTATAAATCCTCTTTTTATCAATTTGTACATGTTTTATTTTATTTTATGCATAGAAACATTTTACTACTAGAAAAAACCCTAAAAAAATAAATAAATTCAAAAATCCAAATATAGTCATGATTCTAGTATTTTTGGTCCACCCTAAAATTTCATCATAGGATTTTATAAACAAACACTAGCATCCTCTTCTAAGGAAATGCATTGGGGTACATGAAACCCTCATAATTGGCTAATTAGAGTGTGTGTGATGTTTGTGGCTTATCCTCTAAATTTTCCCTCACCTAATTGTCCTCTTTCTCTTGAGGGTGCACTTTTTGGAGTGGTTGCCTCGCGAAGTGTGGCATTGCCTTGGGAAACATGAAATCACCTAGAAAGGCAGGATATTGTTTCCAATTTGTGATAAAGTGAATAACTACATTATTGCATGATTATTATGTCTTGATTTGGTATTGTTGACTCTGATAAGGCACTGATCATAGCTATCAAGGTTTCTTGGAAGGTATTTGTGGTTGCAAGTATCTTTCATTGGTTAGGGTCCCCCAGGTTTTGGATTCACCTAAGTTAGATTGTGGAAACATTGGGTTTAACTCTGTCCTGGATTCACCTAAGTTAGATTGTGGAAACATTGGGTTTAACTCTGTCCGGAGCTTACCATCACTAGCACTAGGTCTACATAGCCTTGATTGGTGTGCTAGTTTAAGTGGTAACCATGCCCACAAGAAGAAACTTGTCATTCAAACTAGAACACAAAGTGAAACTCATCCCTTCAAACCTGCAACTAGAATTCTAACTATACCTTTAAAATCGCACTAGGCTACTGTCCTGCAAACTGAGAAGGAATAGAGTTGGCTTCAAAGAATTGGAACCCTAAAACCTCAATCCTTGATATCGAAATACTTCGGCCGCCAACCTAAGAACTCGAATGTGAAACAACGAACCAAAGGGTACGTGAGCCTACAACATGGCTCTAGACAAAACCCTACACTCAAACAACTACTTAAACAACCAACTCGGTTTTCTAAAAAACTGGAAGCGAGAGACACACGCTCACCCAAGCTCTGATAAAGGACCACTGCTAGTATGGTTTGAAACACGAGGTTCAGATACCTCACCCACTCTCTGATCCCAACTGAAAGGAGCTTTGAAGCTCTAAAACCAAATGATAAGAGCTTGAACCATCTATAGGGAAGGGAAGAGAGCGGAAACACAGCTTTGGCTGCAAAACAGATAGAGACACATAGAGCTTCAGCTTTAATCCCACTCTCTACTCAACAATCTGATTTCTATTAAATCTAAACATGTATCTGTACAACTAGGATCATCTCAAAAGATCAAAAAATCTAGAAACATCTAAGAATTGGCTTCTCCGACAAGCTACATTACTGTAACTATGCCATTTACTATGCCAACTATCTACTAAAATGTACAGTTCTAGGTGGCTGGAGAAATTAATTTCCAATAGTCAACAAATTTAAAGTTTTTCTAAGTTTTTGCAACACTAAATCGTAGAATTTGAGGGAATACAGCCCATATCTATGAATTCAATTTGAAAAATACTGTAACTCAAAAAGTAATTAATAGCTGCAAGATTCACTGTTTTGAACCATATACATGAATGAATTAAATTTGAAAAATAATGTAATGCAAGAAGTATATTAATAGATAAACATTCACTGTTTTGGGTTAACGAATATATGCATGAAAAAATCTTCAATAAAGCAGGCCTTGAAAAGAGAGAGTTACCTCTTGCAGACTGGAGACTTACGCTGCTCCTTCATTCAGTTTTACTTCCCAAACTTGTTGTTCATCCTTCCTTTGCCCATGTCCCTATCTTTTGTCAAAAACCTGCTATGTATAACTTGTGCTCCAGTTGAGTTAACAGACAGCTCAAGCCGAGGTGCGATATTTTCAAGAGCAAATAACATTACATGAGGAATTTTTTGGTCATGGTGATCATGTAGAACATACTGAGCAAATATGTTTGGCCTTGAACTCCTGCGTATAAATCTGCTTGCATTCCCTCTACGAGATGCATCCACTTTGAAACCCAAATCCTCAACCAGTTGGAAAGGAGAGGCCGAAACTACAGCATCTTTGACCATACCTCTCAGGTCACCCCAATTTCCTTCCATGGATATAGAAGAAATTGGGAAGATAAATTTATTCATTGAGATGTTTGGGGAGGCATCTACGATAAGATCACCTGTGTACTCAGCAATAAAGGCACCTGCCTGTATGAATTCCAATGCCCGAACTCCCCAATCCCTATTTGGAGTCCTGAAAATCTCAAGTTCCTGCTTCAACCCATGTTGAGCAACCCTATTTGTGCAAGATGGTGGACATCTACATTTAGGACCACACTCATACACCAATGTCTTAGCTTTAACAAGTAACCCATTGGCTCTGTAAGGAAATTCTCCTCCATTTCTTCTAGCACAAAGACAGTTCTCAGCATCAGTACATTCTCCATTACAGCGGCATCCTTCAAGCAAATCTGGCTTAGGCAACCAACTTGGATATTGCACTGTACGAAGGTATTTGAAATCATCAGGAATATGGATATTGTCCACAGAATTCACAACGGATACACGAAATTTGTGTCGTCCTTCCCCAATGTCTTCCATGATTACACTTGTTTTCTTAACATGTGAATTGCCCTTAAACTGGACTATGTGAGAAACAAGAGGAGGCTGATCTTGTTTCCGCCTTAGTTTAAATTTATACACCTTATATCCTGCTCGTCCTTTCTCTGACCAGAAATTCTCTACATTGTATAGTCCATCATACCTATACCCAGAATGCAATTGCTCACATGACCGGATTAATCTAATAGGCTGTTTCTTCATCCAGGTATTCCTCAGGGCTTCATTCCCTGAAGTGAGCTCTTGATCAGAAATCTGCTTCTTGCTCCTGTCATGATCATTCCCACCTTCGCCTGTGTATATTATCACATCTCCGTTGTCAATATTGTCTTCATAACCTCCAGAAAAGACAATGCTGGTAGCCAATGGCACCAAGTAACCTGTTTCTTCAGGCTTTAGATAATATATACCTGCCTGGAGAGGTCTATGCAAACCTATAACGCTCAGCAGCCTTCTAGATTGGAATACATCTCCAACTTCCACTCCAGGAACAGACCCTACATGACTCTTGCAAAGATTTCGCCAAAGAGATTTCAACATATCTGATGCCTGTTGGAATAAATTTGTGGTTTTTGGAACATCCTCGAGTTCCATAGTTTCCTGTTCCTGTGCGAGTCTCTGGACTAAAGCATGGAACATTGACACCACTGATCTCCTATCCTGGGCCTCTTTGTCGGAGACATCTTTAACCTCTTTAGAATCCTTTGGCTCGTTTCTCCTTTTTCTCTTACGCGGGGTATTCTTAGCCTCGGCTCCAACTTTAACAACAGTGTATCGAGCAGGCGATTCAAACGAAATGGGCCTGACATTTAATACCCGCATATTAACCTTTGAAGTAAGATGTGGAGATCTTATAAGTCCTTTGCTAATATTTTGGCTCCAAGAAAATTCAGGCAAAGTTTCAACAGCGATATCAGTTTGTAGGATTCCGTAGTGCAGAATGGAGAGAAGCAAGGAAGGGCATGAAAGAAAGAAACGCTAAAAGTGATCCAGTAAAACGCCCCCGTAAAACTCTTCAAGTACTCAACCCGGAGCCACAAGTTCCCTGTAGAATCTATCAAAGGAGAAGTTTCTTAGACAAATTTGCCACAGAAAGCATGGGCACAAAACAAAGAAACCTATTCCCAATAACATATCAACATCACTATAAACCCAATCTATATAAAACATCAATGCATGTATTGACAAAACAATTCAATATAAAACAAAGAATCTTTTGATGGTTTGTGAACATCCATAGGTTATAAGTTAAGTGTCACTAATAAGTTATTCTCTATTTGTTCTCCATTCACAATTGTAATTATCATTGTCTATGCCTTAGCTGCCTGTTATCAGCAGTCTTCTTACACTCTTCTTCTAGTTAAATAGTTTGTCTGTCATGCCCTACCCATTATCCATCAATGCATCTGCTAAGGATCATCCATACATCAGCTATGAGTTATTCATGCATCAGCCCATCCGCTCAGCTACCCATTAATCTGGATCAGGTAGATAAATACCATACCCTTTTGCTAGATAAGTTGCATGCATGCTCTTGCACTGCATGTATGCTCCTGACTACTTCTCCCTTATTCATGCATCAGCTATCAGTTATCCATGTATCAGCTATCAGTTATCCATGCATCACTTCTCCCCTATCACAACAGATTTATGCAAAACATGTCAAATGTTTTCTCCTGGTCCTATTTATGTTCAAGTTCAGCCCCACCAAACACTTTCACCAAGCAAGCTATATGATCTCAAATTAAGATCATATAAGGATATTGAGTTATGGTGGGTGGTTTATGTTCCTTAACCATTGACGAAGATCAACCTTCATCCCAAAAATAGAGTTATCCACCGTTAACGACACATAAGACACCTCCATATCTGATTGACTAAAACACCCTTAAGACTGAACCTCCATATCTGATTGACTAAAACACCGTGACACCACACATACTTTATAAAGAAAACCACTCCTGGCAACTTGTAATGCAGGAAGACTAAACCCAAACCGATCTAAACCAACTGAAATCAAACATGTTTCAATGATCACAGAATGACAATGTTTGTTTCACAGGCATCCATATTATTCTGATTCTCTACTCGTTTTCAAACAATAGAACCATTCATCAAATTAAATATCGAAAACCCAAATGAGCATACCTTATGTCCGTGCCCCTGATAGCCTGAATTTGCACTGTGATTCTCTCATACAGCGCGAAGAGATCCGCTTAATTTGTTCAGTTATCTGTCCAATGACCATGGATGAACAGACTATCTCATATCAACTACACCCATGAAAAGAGCTCCGAAATCTAGTTCCCTCCAGTCTGTTGGTGTTCAAATCCACAATTCCATCTGTTTCCAATGCACAACAGCAGGGGAGCAATTCAACCCTAGACTGATATTATGCCGAGAAATTCAGGCTCCTGCAGAGATGTGTATTGAAAGAAGCAGAAACCGCAGGGATAGCTTGCGTTACTGCAATCAGCGCACAGAGCGCAGCTAAGTTGAAATGAAATCGCGGGCCACTAAGCATCTTTGGGAGCGGTAGTAGGTGAACAGATTCAAGACACAGTATGATTTTCAAGCGTTAGGAGAAAACCCAAATTCAAGTTGATCATGGATGTGTGTTCATAAGATTCCATTACCGTTTTTCAGATCGTCAGTTTTTCTCGTTGCCTGTCACGATCTCGAGCTTGAATACGGCTTAAATTGGACTGGAGCGAGGTCGGCTGTACCATGATTCCTCTTAATTATAACGTCGGTGTCATAAATATACGTAACGGCTGGTATATTTGTAGCAGCCATAGAGTTATACAGATTTTCATAGTTTAAATGGTATGTTTATTGCAGAAATGGATTCAGTATTAGGATTAGCTTTATACAGTTTGAGTAGGCAATTTTTAATAATTTAAAACTGTAATTTTTTTTTAAAGTGTAATTTTAATTTTATAAAAATCTTAATACATCTTAAATATACAATTTAACAAACCTAAAACTGCAATTGCCATAATTTTAGCCTTTAAAACTTGCATATTTAATGATCTTAAATATACAATTTAACAAACCTAAAACTGCAATTGCCATAATTTTAGAGATTGACCTATTTGCCCAACCATTTGCACCGGAAGGCTGGCAACGTCGGATGTGACCGCTTAGGCCAGCCAGGTCCTCCTATCCATGCAAATAGTCGGTTCAGTAGTTTACTCCTAATTTTAGCCTTTAAAACTTGCATATTTAATGATTTTAACAATCTTGTAATTTTTTTGTTTTGTAAAACTGCAATTTCCACAATTTCAGCCTTGAAAAAAGGCCTACATATTTAATGATTTTAACAATTGTGTAATTACTTTTATTTGAACTTGAATTAAATTTTTTTAAATTACAAATATTTATTTTTGAAATTATACATTCTGGCCTTTAAAACTTGCATATTTAATGATTTTAACAATCTTGTAATTTTTTTGTTTTGTAAAACTGCAATTTCCACAATTTCAGCCTTGAAAAAAGGCCTACATATTTAATGATTTTAACAATTGTGTAATTACTTTTGTTTGAACTTGAATTAAATTTTTTAAAATTACAAATATTTATTTTTGAAATTATACATTCTTTGTCCATCTCAGAGAAATATTTGAAATTGTTAAATTTTATTTTATAATTAAAAGTAAAATTTAATTAATAAAAAATTACAATTCTAATAAAAATGTATCCTCGAATTCAGGTCATGGTTAGTCGAAATGTCCATAAGCTATAAGATTTAACCACTTTATAACCAAAACCAAACCATGTAGAAATTTATGAGATAGCAAAACATTAAGTACACTTTAAACAATCACAATGATGATGAACATAATCCAGATTTATTTAATTGAATTATTTAAATGTAACTATAACTTGAAAAGTCCAAAATCTCTAATATTTAAATTACTTCAAGAATCATAACTTTAACTATGTATAAAGTATAAAATAACAAAACATTAAATACATTTTAATCAGTTACCTTAAATATAGTCCAATCAATTTAATTTTAATTAATATAATTTAAATTAATTAAAATTTGAATAAAGCTTAATTAAAAAAAATTATTTTTATTAATTAAAATGATTTAAATAAATTCATTAACTACTCATTTGAGTAGTAGATTTTTTCAAATTTAAAAAACTTGAAAACAATAAATTTATGGCTTTCCAAAAGCTCGATATTATGATGATTGGAAGGGCTCTTAAATCTTCAGTTTCCTTTCTGCCACACCATTTGTGGAGGAAATCTTGGGAAGCCTATCCAATGGTCTTTTAAGCCTGTTGAACTCTCTTCTTTCCAAACTTGTTTCATATACCTGCAATCCATCGCTATGTGATTGCTGCTTTCCTTTGCTTCCTTACATATGCAGGATCTATTTGGGCCTCACCAGTTTTAAGAATTATAAAATGAGTTGATTTAGGGGTTGTAAGAATTATAAAATGAGTTGATTTAGGGGTTGTAGAAATTATGACTAAAGCAATACTAAATAGAGGTAGAGATTTTGCATTCAAACAAATTGGGTAGGATTTTATTTGTTTTAATTAATTAGAGTGATGTTAATAATATTGTTGAATTTTATCTATTTTAATTAATTAAAGTATTTTTAAAATATATATGTTTTAATTTTAAATTTAATGAAAAGTTAGAGGGTGAGATGTGTCACATTTCAATGCCACCATATATATATATAAAAGCACATGTCAGCTCAAGTATATTGTAAAACACATTTATATAAATATATATCATATTATAATTTCTAATTCTAATGATGTATGGTGAAGTTGTCTTGCTTTGATTTAAAAGAGACACAATGTTGATATTGATATTCAGTCTAGAATCTCAAAAGCCCTTCCTTACAAGATGGAACCTATCACTTATGGGTTCATATATCTTGGTTATTTTCTCAAGCCCCTAGGTTATAAGGTTCGCGGCTGGCACTGGCTGATTAAGAAATTTGAACACCGCATCTCCCACTGGGCACACAAGCTTCTATCCCTTGGCGGTCGTCTGACACTTGTGCAAGCTATTTTGACTAGTATTCCTGTCTACTAGATGGGACTAGCTCCCATACCTATTTCTGTCTTAAATAAGCTCAGGAGTCTAGCATTTGCTTTTCTTTGGGGATCCTCGAGTCATAAGCATTGGTATCACTTGACCAATTGGAAAGAGCTTTCATGGCCTAAGGAACTTGGTGGCTGGGGTATTAAGCAATTAACCTGGTTCAGTATTGCACTCAGACTGAAGAACCTATGGTTTGTTCTCTAGAATGATGGGTTATGGCACCGAGTGATATCTAATAAATACTTAGAGTTGGGCTCAGTTGAGGCTTGGCTTAGAGATAAGAAATTTCTGTCTCATGGAGTTTCTGCTATCTAGAATGGGTTATTGCTCTCTCTCCTGTGGCTTGGTAGGCATCTTGCTTGGCAGGTTGGTAATGGGAAGCATGTACTTCTCGGCATTGATCCAATCGTTGGGGTATCGAACTCTCTCATGATTCCTCGGGGGATTCCAGAGTATCTGGAATATTTGGATATCGTGACTCTTGCTCAGGCACGAAATACCCTCCCGGATGCACTTAAATACTAGTATACAACGGATGAACTCGGTGTTGGAGGTGTCTGGAAGGATGCATGGAATTCTTTTACAAGGGGTCTAGAAACTTGTGGCTTATGACTAGATGATCAAAAGGATGCTCTGACTTGGTCTTACAGTAGATCGAATGGTATTGTATCTACCAAACTAATATATGAGTGTAGTATTAATGCATCCTCCCCTCCAACTGGTAGCAGACTTCTTGCACTTATTTGGAACAGCGCGCTGCCCCGAAAAAATTGTTGTTTTATATGGCTAGCTTTGAAGAATAAATTGCTTACTTGGGATAACTTGCAAAAACGTGGATGGACTGGGCCCGGTTTTTGTATTCTTTGCAGAAGGGATGCTGAAAGTATCGAACACATATTTTTTTACTGCCATGTCTGGAAAAATTTACTATCAGTCCTGATGGAACAGCATCACTTGTCCCCACCTCTCCAGCCTGTTAGTTTATGCTCCTTCCTGGAAATGTAATCCCTGTCTGGAAAAATTTACTATTAGTCCTGATGGAACAGCATCACTTGTCCCCACCTCTCCAGCCTGTTAGTTTATGCTCCTTCCTGGAAATGTGGACTATCTCCTATACTAAGCATTCTGGATTCTGCTATATCCCCTTCCTTACCATGTGGAATGTTTGGAAGGCAAGGAATTTATCCATCTTTGAAGGGAAATCTATACCTGTCATCAATATGCTCCACCAGATTTCTTATTCCTTGCAGCTCTACTGCCCACCTGTCACTAGAGTAAAAAATCCTAGAGTAAAGGGTTCGGGACCTACTCTTATTTACCCCTGTGGATTTTTTGATGGTGCATCAGTTAATTATATTGGTGGGGTTGGCTATTGTCTGCACCTGAATTAGTTACACTCCTTCGAGTTTGCATTGGGGGCTGGACCTAGTACCAATAACAGGGCAGAACTAATTAGGCTTTGGACCCTACTGCATACATCCCAAATGATGGGGTTACCCAAGCTCAATATTTTTGGCGACTCCACAGTTGTCATCAATTGGGCAAAGGGTACTGCTTCCCTTACACCACTTGAGCTTATCCATTGGTGTAGGGACATTAGAAAGATTGTTTCTTGCTTCCTTGAGCTGTCATTTTTCCATGTCTATTGTGAACACAGTCAGACTGCTGACTGCCTATCTAAAAAATCCCTTTCTTTGCCTTCGGGATTAGGATTTTACTCTGAATTTTTTTTACGGTCATTTGACCTCTCAAGATAGTTTATGCTCTTTTGAGCCCAATGCTAGACCTCCACTTTATTATGCACCCTGTTGATAGTGATGGAGCAGACTCTTTTAGATGGTTGAGCATCTCTTTGGGTTCACGGTGGATATGGTTATATGAACAACAACTTTTTTATTGATGGGATATGTATGTAGCTTCTGCTCTAGCCCCCTCTCACTCCGCTGTGTTGTAACTCTTGCAGTGTGTCACTATTATTTTATCCATAGCACCTATATTTTGTATTGTAACCCAGTTACTAGGATGACATGTTAGATGTCCTTTGATTCTTAATGAATATCCAGGTCAGGCTTTTTTCTTCTGAAAAAAAAGAGACACATATATTCAAAATAGAAAGGACTATATATTGTTAAGTTAATAACAAAACAATAAGTTAAATAGTAGTTTTGGGTAAATAACTATTTTACTTCATAAATAATTAATTAATGAAATTCTTGTCTATTTGTAATGTTCATGTGTTATCATTTCCAATAGTATTCCAAAATGGAATAGTTCGCATGTAAACTATTATAATGTAAATATTGAAATATGTATTGTTAAGTTAATAATAAAACAATGAGTTAGATATTAGTTTCATATAATAATTGAAGATTAATCATTAATTGGGTAAATTTCTAAGTACAATTAGGTAAAAGAAAGATATATGGATTTCCTACAGTTAGGGGCATCTATGATTTATTAATATATGTCTTTGGATGGAAATTTCCATTACGATGTAAGGGTGTTCACACGAAGTTGGTTCCACTTTTTAGTGCCACTTAAGAAATCGGAAACGTACTTCCGAAGTGTAAATCCATAACGCATATGCGTTGTTGATGGTACATTCGGAAAATCCTAAGCCCAAAGATGAGGCTAAGGTCAGTAAGGCCGTATTGCATATGCGTTTTTTAAAAGTTAAAAATCGCATATGCGATATATATCGCAAGTGTGATATACATTGCATATGCGATATATATCGCAAGTGCAATATACATTGCATATGCAATATGGGAAAAAAAAAACAAAACATAGGTCGCGGGCCTCACTTTGTCATTTGCACCGTGAGTGTCTCGGGAGAGCGATAAACTACACCAATGATTTGCGTTTGAGCACTTGGAGGTCGATTTGGAGGTGGTTGTGGAGGTGGCTTGGCTCCAATGGTAGGTAAGTACTCATATCAATTACAAATTGTTTTCATTTTTTTATTGTTTTTGTTAATTTCATAGCTTTTATATTTGTTAAAACAAATTTAATCAAAAAATTGAATTAAATCAAAGAATGATAAATTAAAACAATTTGTATTTTGTTGTTTAAATCTTAATAGATAACAGAAATGAGCAAGAAACTGTGGAAAATGAACCCACTAATAACCAAGAACCAAACCCAAACATGAACCCAAACATGGACACAAACCCAAACCCAAACCTGAAGGGGGAAGAAGACCGAAATTCATAGATTCTGGCACGTTTGGGTGCATTGAGGCGCCTTAGCTCATCTTTCAGAGGGGGGGATCATTTGAGAAAATATTTATCCAAGGCATTGGACACCATAACAAACACAATTGCCAATGCCCAAGGAGCTTTGTACAGCATTAGCTCGTATAGAGAATCCAGGAGACAATACTATTTAGATGGTTTGAGTTATAAAGACATCAAAAACATAAAGATTACAAAAGACCAATTGTTTTCATTATTCTGGGACCCTAGCAACGAATTGGTTCCACTCACCAGTCGAGCACACATTTCCATAGATTAGTGCATGGAACCAAATGTGAAAGCCAATTGGATGGATCGCTGGTATATGGTCTTCGATGAAGACCCTCATGGGAATAGGGACATTCCATTTTATTTTCTCAGGAAGTTGTATACAGAATGGATCCTAGGGAAACATGTTAACTATTTCGATATATTAGGCTTCCACGTTGTTGGTCATGGGATGCCCCAAGATAGGGAAGGGGCTAGGATGGATCTTAACCGAGCGCCACGCCCTCCATGCACACCAAAATCCCCTTGGATATATCCTCCTGCAGATCCTATGATTGAGGATACATAGGAGGCCTTATTTGACTTGGCAGATACATTGCTTTAGCATGGGATTGATGTCCAAGGTAATGTAGGCCAAGGGGTTAGCACTTCTAGGTCAGCCCATTGCATAGTAAGGATCCATCTACATATCACACTGGAGACACAGATCGTTTAGAGAATTGTGTTACTCCACACCCTTGCACAACGTGTGGAGGCATATGCTATGGCCCTACTTCATAGTTCCAAGACGATGGATTACTTCGATTTGTAAGTAAAACTCATAATTTTCATATTATATTTTGTTTTATATCACAATTTTCAATTGTTTCGCAATTTATTTATATTTAATTATCTAACAAATTATGTGAAAAAATATACAGCTCGTGTCCCATGGCACCCCAGATTCACATAGTCCGTCGATTAATGTTGAGAACATTGATGTTGCTGTCAATATTGCATATGGGTTTAGTTCTTCACCATTAGTTGTAAGAACTATAATTTTTAATTTGTCAGCATTATTTACATATTTATAGTAGAGATTGTAGCATTCAATACATCCTAATCTGGATACAATATGTTTTATGTAGGGTGATTAGGATGAGTATGTTGAATCCCATCCTAGTCCCTCTCATGTAGAGGTAGATTCCCAAACACAGGTATTATTTTAAATATTATTTTAATTATGCTTTTAAATATGCTTTTAATTATGCTTTTAATTATGTTTCACTTTCTTTGAAAAAATCATTTTTCGTCCATCCTGTATATGTCTCGTTTTCTTTGTATTATCTGACATTGACATATGTTACTTTATGCAAGCATCTATTGAGCCATTGTTGCTTGAAGAGCACCAAAGCAAGGTTGTTGGCGACCCACCTCTTCCCCCCCACTAGGTACATGTATGTTTCGCTTTCTTTGAAAACATCATTTTTCGTCCATGTAGTATATATGTCTATGATTCTTTTTATTATCTAAATTTGACATATGTTCTTTTATGTAGGCTTCTAGTGAGGCACCAGTGCTTGAAGAGCACAAGATCGATGACCCACCTCTGATGAGCTAGCAGGTACGTTTATGCATCACTTTCTTTTCATTGTAATTTTAATGATTCAACACGTACTTTTTTAATTTTTTGAAATTGTCTAAAATTGTATCTTTATCCTTTTGTACGTAGGAACATGATTTTGATGAATATGTCCAAAAAGCGAACTTCTTCGCTAATGCAAGTAGAAGTCCTTTTCTCTTGTTGCTAGTTAATCGATCCACTAGTTACACTCCTCCTCACGTCCCCCAGGTATATTTATATATTGTAACTCTTGCCTATATTGCTTTTTGTACATGCAAGTATCTTTTTCCTTCTTGCCCCCATTGATATGTCTCATTTTCTTTGTATTATCTGACATTGGCATATGTTACTTTATGAAGGCATCTATTGAGCCAGTGGTACTTGAAGAGCACTAAAGTGAGGTTGTTGTCGACCCACCTCTTCCCTCTCGCTAGGTACATGTATGTTTTGCTTTCTTTGAAAACATCTTTTTTCGTCCATGTAGTATATATGTCTTTGATTCTTTTTATTATATGAAATTGACATATGTTACTTTATGTAGGCTTCTAGTGATGCATCGGTGCTTGAAGAGCACCAAATCGGTGACCCACCTCTGACAAGCCAACAGGTACATTTATGTATCTCTTTCTTTGTGCGTTTATGTATCGCTTTGACATATGTTACTTTATGCAAGAATCTATTGAGCCAATGATGATTGAAGAGAACCAAATCCAGTTTGTTAGCGACCCACCTCTTCCCCCTCGCCAGATACATGTATGTTTCACTTTTCTTTGAAAACATCATTTTCCGTCCATGTAGTATATATGTCTCTAATTCTTTTTATTTTCTGAAATTGACATATGTTACTTTATGCAGGATTCTAGTGAGGCACCAGTGCTTGAAGAGCACCAAATCGGTGACCCACCTCTAACAAGCCAGCAGGTATGTTTATGTATCACTTTCTCTGATTTGGTGCTTGACCCACCTCTTCCCCCCCAATGTACATGTATATTTGTTGACATTGGCATATATATATTTTTTATGCAGCTTGGTAGTGAGCAAGTGGTGCTTTAAGAGCACCCAATTGGGGTCGCTGCTAGTGAGGCACCACGAACCACCATTACTTACTCACGTATAGTAAGTAAAAATGTTATATGGATTTGGAATTTGAACAAATGTACATAGAATTTTTATAGGTCGGTAAACAAACTTACAAATTTTTTTTTTCTTTCTGCAGTCTCCATTGATGTGACCTATCCCTCTTGTTCAGCAATGGGGATCATCAGTGAGCAGTCGAAAAAGAAAGCTAGCCTTCTCCAAAGACATTGGCAGTGGCAGCAAAAGGGGGGGTAACTAGAATAAATGTATAGGGGGGATACATAGGTGTATTTTTTTGTTTTTATACACATGGATGTATAGTTTGATCCACTATTTTGTATTATGGCCATGTGGCATGCCAATTTTTCTAACATTATTTGTATACATATATAAGATAAAGCAAGGTTCAAATTTATACATATATGGTTGACTTGATCTTGGAACATGATATGTGTGGTTCACCTATGTGATTAAATGATATGTGTGGTTCACATGTGTGCTAGTATGAATTTCCAATACTTGAAGGAAGAGTTTATGACTCATCAAATTTTTAACATTATGTCTATCCTCAACTTTTTAACATCAGAACCATACCATACACTACCTAAATTACATACACTAACATCATAACACTAAAGCTACATGTGTTTCTACTTCTAAGTCATGCATGCATGTGTAATATACCATGTCATACCTTGCAATACCCTATGATACTAACAGCATACCATACTAACATACAATAACATACCATAACATAACATACTAACATTATACCATACTAACATACCATACCGTACTAATATACCATACCATACCCTACAATACCCTCTAATAACATAACATGTACCATAACATACTAACATACCATACCATGCTAGTTCTACATACCATACCATAATAACATACCACACCATACCATACATGTACATGTATTTCTAGTTCCATCTCATAACTTGTAAAGAGGTCACTAAACCCTAGTTCCATGTCATAACTTGTCAACCCTAGTGATAGCATGCAATTTGGTCTTCATGAAACCCTAGTTGGTTTCCAATATGTACATGTCCATGTGTTTCTAGTTCCATCTCATAACTTGTAAAGAGGTCACTAAACCCTAGTTCCATGTCATAACTTGTCAACCCTAGTGATAGCATGCAATTTGGTGTTCATGAAACCCTAGTTGGTTTTCAATATGTACATGTCCATGTGTTTCTAGTTCCATCTCATAACTTGTAAAGAGGTCACTAAACCCTAGTTCCATGTCATAACTTGTCAACCATAGTTATAGCATGCAATTTGGTGTTCATGAAACCCTAGTTGTTTTCTAATTTGTAAATTTCCATGTGTTTCTAGTTCCATCTCATAAATTGTAAAGAGGTCATTAAACCCTAGTTCCATGTCATAACTTGTCAACCCTAGTGATAGCATGCAATTTGGTGTTCATGAAACCGTAGTTGATTTTCAATATGTGCATGTCCATGTGTTTCTAGTTCCATCTCATAACTTGTAAAGAGGTCACTAAACCCTAGTTCCATGTCATAACTTTTCAACCCTAGTGATAGCATGCAATTTGGTGTTCATGAAACCCTAGTTGGTTTTCAATATGTACATGTCCTTGTGTTTCTAGTTCCATCTCATAACTTGTAAAGAGGTCACTAAACCCTAGTTCCATGTCATAACTTGTCAACCCTAGTGATAGCATGCAATTTGGTGTTCATGAAACCCTAGTGGCTTTTCAATATGTACATGTCCATGTGTTTCTAGTTCCAACTCATAACTTGTAAGAGACACGGTCGAGGGTTTTGCAGAGTTGACCCACCAATGCAAGAATTGCATTGAAGGAAATTGAGCAAAAACCTAGATTACGAAATCAATGCACAATGAAGTCATTGGTCCTTGAAAACAGGAGGGAGAGGGCCACCTAGAGGTAATCGAATGCCAGGAGACCAACGGAGTTGACGATTCATCGAACTGACCTTTGGTTTCTAAGTTATGTCCAGTTGAAAGTCGCATGAAAATGTCTTTCAAGGACACTTGGTGACTTCTGGTCCAGGAGCGAAAAAAAAAACGGAGCAACAAACTTGCATTTCGTTGGCTCCTGCAAGTGTGTATGGGCAAGGTCGATATGGTAACCCTACCAACACAACCACTGTCAAGGGTTTTCATGCATTGACCCCCAAATGAAATAGTTGCAAGAGTTGACCCAACAATGTAATTAAATGTATATTAAACTAAAAACATCAAAACATGTAAATTTCAACAACTCGAGAGCATGCTATTTTCTGATTTCTATTTGTTGGTGTCTAAATACATCATTCTTGGAACCTCCAATGTGCCATAGATGGTGTTTGTATCCTAGGCACACGAAAGGCTAGACATTAGTAACATCATCAGAAAAAAAAAAGGAACCCAATGAAAATGTGCAAACATGATTTATAGATAACTCACTTGAGGTTGTACGATTGTGTTTATAGTGTCCAGTATCCTCTGAATAATATTATGTATGTGAATGTTATCTGTTAATCACAGGTTTATTACATTGGGAATAAACTAAGGCTAAATAATTGAAATTGTGCTTCATCATTCACTTTAAAGGTTAAATAACGCACCTGACAATGCACTCAGACGAGTAGGCCATCTGGATCATCTCTGTCGCTGATGGTGTCCATCAATCTTTTGTGCTCTATATGAGGTAGCAAGCATTGTACATCTGACCTATTTTTGTGACTAAGTGTGTGCAGCTTGATGTTTATACCAACTACTAGGTTGGTGAAGTGGTATATGATAGCTCTTGGTCTATAATCCTGATATACATACCCACCCTTCCTTTTCTGTTGTGTTGCAAGTTTCAAGTACTCCCCTTTTATAACCATCGAGCCAGTTGGGAATTCAATATTTTCATCATCTATAATAGGTTCGAGAATGGTTTGTTTCCCCTCTAAGCAACGTGCCAACCAATAGTCAGAACCCCATTCATTATTTTTTGGGGCAACCACTGCATATATCTGACCTGTGAAAAGAAAAAATGTCGACTTAACAATACATTTTTTAAATAAGGTCTTGCATTTCTAATTTCTACATAAATTAAATTCTACATAGGTAGAGTAAACAATACATAAATGCATTTTCTTATTTAGGTACTACTCATGTACCTGCTTGTATGAGATTTGAAATGTGATCATAGTCTGTAGAAATATGTGTTTTTTCATCACCATCGTGCTCTCCTTTGCCATGACCAGTTTCAAAGTAGTTCCATACATGTGGCACCTTGTATTTTATGTGCAACAAACACAACCATTCAAATACATGTGCATTCTTGAACTGTCCATTACAACCATCTGACCAAATGAAATGACGATAAAATGGTATATCCATAGCTATCACATGATCATAGAATAATTTAAAGCAATGTTGCATGTAATGGATGTCATGGGTCTGGTCGTCACTTATGTAGCAGTGACTTTCTTTCACTATCACATGTTTCTCTTCATTGCTATCTGGCCCATGTCGATATGTGATATGCACCATTATGCTCACCTGCTCTGAGTGATAGTATTGACTTTGTATTTCATTTTGTGGTTGTAGGGTGTAATTTTCTGCCAATAGAACCACTGATAGTATTGTTCCGAGAGGGAAGGTGTCTCGGCATATTCTGAATTTCTCATCTTGCCACCATGCCATATCGACATGTTGAATGTAATGTTGGATCTTTCCATGAAAATTTGAAATAAAATCACATACTTGCACCTGGTGCAAAAAAAAACAATGTTACAAAACAACATAAAAAGATGTGTACATGAATATTAATATGTCAATATTCAACAATTTACCTGTGAAGTCACCAATTTAATCTTCCTTCTGTCTTTTCCATCATGTAGCTGATATGTCTCATACTAATAGTTCTGCTTCTCGACAATTGCATTCCCAAATGCTTGATATTTACTTTCATGGATGCAATCAAACCATAATGATAGCCCACCACAATTGTTGCAAGAACCATCTACACATTGTTTTAAGTAATGTGTCTGCCCATCTTTCCTCAGACACATTATGCTATGGATGCAATCTTTGGATGACATTAGTGGTACTATACTTGACCATTCCTGCACATGGTTAGGATGCAAAAAATGACGTATAT
>LPNX010232232.1:661490-663017 GCA_001517045.1 Pseudotsuga menziesii
AGGCACATATGTCCTTTACATGTCTGCAAGATTTTATACAAAATTGACAAAACCCAATTTCACGGAAACTAATTTTATAAGGGTGATTCCATGAAGATGGGTAACACTTTTTGGCCAAATTTGGCGATGAAAACCTGATTTTTTACTCATGTGCTAGATAGAAGCCCTCAAAACACATATATGCCATGTGAATTTTGACTTGCAGTAAAAAAACAAATTGTATAATATTATGTTGGCTTCATAGTGATATTTTTTTAAAAATATTCCGATGTCATTTAATGTGTGAATTTTTGCATTTAATGAACTGTGTGACCTTAAAAATTTGAAGAAGCTAATAAGTGGCTCGTGTCCACGTAGAGTAATTCAATCTTGCATTAATAATTTAAAAAAAATAAATATATGAGCATGATCTACATAAAATGCAGTGTGATGTGCATATTTTTTTGTTAATTTTTTTCGCATTATACAATTATTTATTATTTTCGAAAGTGACCACATTCGATTTCAGCATCGTTTTAAATACATATTTGTCCACGTAAAGGAATTTTTTCTATTTTTTCAAAAATTGAAAAACCAAAGATACCCTTTTGAAGAGGACACGTCGATATGTGATGTGTGCATTTTTACGAATTTTTTGGCTGTGTATTTTTAACTCTGTGGATTTTTCTTTGAGCTACTTCGAAGTTGTAGTGTGGTTTTCTAAGTATAAGTTTTAGAAGTAATTAAAAAATAAATATCATATGAATTCCAAAATGCATGTATGATACCTAAATGGATAGAAGATTCGTTGGTGAATTTATCGGTATCAACTCCGCTCAGTTATGTGCTAGGAATGGCAGGGTTTACACCTCTGCAAGGCACAGGAAATTTTCCATTTGCTTGAATGTGGGCTAAGTCTTTTTTTTTTGCCCTCGACCGAGGTATGAATCTCGACCGAGGTATTTAAATACCTCAGTCGAGGTCTTAACATAACCTCGACCGAGGGTTTGTAACGCCCTCGACCAAGGGTTTAACAAACCCTCGGTCGAGGTGTTTTTAAGACCTCGATCGAGGTATTAGCTCGGTCGAGGTCCTTTAAAGCCAAAGCCCGGGAGGGAATTCAAACATTAATGACACTCCAACAACAAACTTTAATGTCTTTCCCACCCAAAGTTTTAATCAAAATCTATTTAAACATGTAATTCATACTAAACTAAGTCTCCTTCAAAATTGCCTTAGAATTTCATTGAAAAAAGTTTGTTTTGTCATACAAAGTTAGCATTGTGGATTGTTTTGTAGATATCAATTTGGATTGTTGATCAATCACAATGGGAAGCAACCAACGTCGAACAAGAAGAAATGAAAGAACTCAAGACAAAATTGAAGAGAAAAGAGAGAAAGATAAAGAAAGGAAGAGGAGAAAAAGAACAATCTTGAGAGAAAAAGAAATTCGAAATGAAGCTATGATGGAGGAAGCAAATCCCATTGATATAGGTATAATTTCAAAGTTATGCAATTTGATTTTCATTTTCATAGTTTACAATTTGA
>LPNX010232239.1:0-10206 GCA_001517045.1 Pseudotsuga menziesii
CTAAACCTGCAGAGACAAAGCCTAGGTCTGAATTAGTTGAAATAATTGCTGAAATTAAAGATAGACTTACCAAGCATCAAGAAGAAGATACAGCAAAGGAAGATGCTTTTGGAGATCATAAATTGGATAAAGAGGATCAGAATATTCTCAGGCAAGCAGGATATTTAGTAGAATTAGTTGTTCATGATGATTTTTCTGATCTTTTAATACAGGAGGACAATATATCAGAGATCCCAAATTTTGATGAAGAAAATGTACAGGAAAGTATTAAAAGATACAGGAAACACATGAAGCACCTGTAAGAAATGAATGACGGATTATTCAAAGTTAATAAAGCGCTGGTAGAGAAATTGCAGGATATGCATAAGCATTTTTTGGAGCTGTCAGAAATTTCTAAAGAAGTCCTTAGCAGGAAAAGGGTTGCTGACAGGTACTGTGCAAAGCTGGAGAAGACTGTTGACCACTTGCAACAGGAAAATGAAGATTTGCACAAAGGGTTAATTGACATGGAGAAAAAGGACAAAAGAGCTAAGAAAAGGATTCGAAGCCTAGATGGAATATCTCTCCTTGTAGAGGCATCAAAGAAGATCTAAATCAGTTATTAGTTAGTGGTCATTTTGGATAAATATTTTTGTTAAGAATTTGCTATTTTTAGCAAACCATGTAATTTTGTGAAAGTAACTTTTACTTTACCTATTTTTAGTGACTCGATGGAGGTAGTTAACAGAAAACCTAACTGATTTTGAGGGAGATTTCTTATTTAAATGAGTTAGGAAGTCATTGTAAAGGTTCTGGATTTTTTGGGAGCATTAGGAGGTCTGCTAGCTGATCATACTTTCAGGCTTATTCAGTGATAGGTACTGTACTCTTGTATACATTTACTGATGAAACTATGAATATATGACTCTTTCCCCTTCATTTGGTCTGTGTTGGCTTTGTTGTGAGCTTGTTTAGCTTCCTAATTGACAATTTCAGTGCTGGTTAATGTGTATTTTCTGGTATTGCTTGTCCATTATGTGTGAATCTCAATACAGGATTTTTATTGGATCTTTGTGATATATATGCATCTTTATCAATTATATGTGTATGATTTAGTTTTGCTTATATGCTGAATGTATTCCCTGCATGCTCTTGAAATTTACAACCACAAACACATAAGCAAAACCCTAAACCCTAGTTTAAATTGAGTTTTTCTCTTGAGATTGTGTTGGCTTGTTCCCCTAGCCTTAGGAACAATTTCTGGCAAATCTTCCCTGGGATTGTGTTGGCTTGTTCCCCTAGCGCCGTTGCCAGGGACGAAGCTGAATCAAATCTTCCCTGGGATACTTATCATTTTCCTGGTTTGAGAGGTGGACTCGAACCAGCATCTTTAAAGGCTATTTTCACCAAGTTTGGACACACTGGCTTCTAGAAGTATTGGAACCAGGAGCAGACCTACATATCCCTTGCTACGGGGTGTGACAGACCCTAAAAAGATTATTAAAACAGCAAGAAAGCTCAGAAGGTCCCAATCTTTTCCATCTGCTTGTGATCCTCACCAGTTGGGTGATTCTTTAGACCCAGCTGAAAACTCACCTTGGTTAAAACCTATCATTCCTGAAAATACTTTTCAAGTTTTTACCGATCCAGAAAACTTTTTGAAAGCTAAAACTACTTCTCCTGGAAAAATCCCACTCTTTCAGTTGAAAATAGGAAAGAATCCTTTCCAAGCAAGTACCAGTCAAGTTTCTTCCTCTTCAAAACCTCAACCTAAGCCTCAGTCCACAATGGTAGCCCAAAATCCACCTATGGATATGATGGACAGAATGATAGCTGCTAGGTATGCACCATTAGCATTACCCCAGCCCTTACATGCCTTTCCTACTCATGATTATCAGAAATATATGCCCCGATTCAATGGACAAGGTGAAACAACTGCAGAAGAACATTGGGAATCCTTCCTGAGTTATGCAGACAATCAAAACATTGAAATTAAAGATGTATGGATGAGATTATTTGTGCAGAGCTTAGATGGAGATGTGAGAAAATGGTTCAGGGAGCTGCCAACCAACTCCATTACAATCATTGAAGAACTTCGTGACCTTTTCCTGAGGCAGTGGGGAGACACCAAGGATCACACATATTATATCACTGAATTTGGTGCACTCAGAAGAAAGAAAGATGAGACTGTGGCTGATTTCTCAAAAAGATTTAACAAGATGTATAGTAGGATTCCAGCAGAGATCAAACCTACTGAAACATCAGCCAAACTGACTTATGCAAATGCATTTGACCATGAATTTTCATTATTACTCAGAGAAAAAAGAGCTGTCTCTTTGCTGAACATGCAAGATGCAGCATTGGAGGTGGAGTCAAACTTATTGGCTTCAAATAAACTTAAAAAAGAAACACCTCAACAGTTATATGAAAGAAAAGGAAAGAAGGAGGATGTTTCAATAAGTGCTGCACCTCAGTCTGCTGAAGCCAAAATAGATGAAATGGCTAAACTTGTGAAGGTTCTCACTGCTAAGCTGAACAAACTAGAACTGGAAAAGAATTCTGCCAAGCCCGCTCCAGAGGCCCAGAGGAATCCAAATAATCAAAATCAATTCAGGAGGCAATTTGCTCCTAGATTCATGCCAAGGGAGCGAAGAAATAATGACATTCAGCAGGAAAGGAGAGAGAATGAAGAGGAGAGAGTACCCCCACCGTTTCAAAATAATGTAGCTGATGAAGAGGAGGTTAATGAACAGCTCCTCTTTGAGGAGACTGAAACTGACCAAGACATGAATCACTTTGGAGATGGTTTATCCACAGGTTTTGTAACAGAAGAAGATTTGTTGAATTCTGAATTTTATGATGCTGATTTGTATGAAGTTGAAGATGATTTAGAGTTTGAAAAAACTGCTGTAAATGCTGCTGCTAATCAGAATGGAATTAAAAAGACCATTAATCTCATATCTGGTCCGAAACAAGTAGTCCAAGCTCCCAAGAAGAAAGCTGTTGTACCTGCTGCAAATGTTCCAGCTGCAAATGTTCCTGATAAACAAGCTGTTGATCCTGTCACAGAGAAGAAGCAGCCTGCAGAAAAGTCCAAGAAAAATGCTGAAATTGAAGAGGTAAACAGGTCAGCTCAGAATTTCAATTTGGAAACTGAATTAGGGAAATTGAAAATTCCTGTTCCATTGACTGAACTTATAAAGAACCCATCTTATAAACAAAAAGTCTTAAAAGTTATGAATTCTGCTAGTAGTCAGCCTGCTGCCAGTGGTCAGCCTGTTTCAGATACTGTCAATTTGCAAGAAGAAAGCCCAAAAATATTTATTGGTTCTGCCCTAGCTGAGAAAACAGAAAATGAAGCTGGTGCTTCTCCTCCCTTCTATGTTACCTTAACTGTTCATGAGCAGATGATCCACAATTTCCTATTAGACTCCGGAGCATCCCATAACTTAATGCCCAAAGTTGTGATGGAAGCCCTTGGCCTCAGTATTACCAAGCCTTACCATGACTTATATGCCTTTGACTCCCGAGCTGTCAAGTGTCTAGGGGTAATTAAAGATATGGTTGTTAACCTTACTCAGCTGCCCATGAAGAGTGTCATCATGGATGTTGTTGTAGCAGACATCACACCCAAGTTTGGTATGCTTCTTTCAAGATCCTGGGCAAAGAAGGTAGGAGGAACCTTACATATGGATCTCTCATATGCCACCATCCCTGTTTTTGGTGGAGAAAATAGAAGACTTTACAGAGAACTACAGTTTGCCTACATTGTCACAGATGATAAAAACCCCACTAATCATCCATTGTACTCTGTGGACAAAGATTTAGGGACTTGTATGTTGAATTTCAGTGATAAAGATGATTCTGTTGTCCTTTTACAAGTTGAAAAAGAAAAACCAGTGAAACATTGCAGAGAAGAAGAAGATCAACTGTGGGAATTGTATTTTGATGGATCCTCTTGCAAAGAGGGTGCTGGAGCTGGAGTTTTGCTCATTTCTCCTGGAGGTGAAACAGTCAAACTAATGTATAAGCTGGAATTTGTAACCACTAACAATACTGCTGAGTATGAAGCTCTGATATTAGGACTGAAAGCTGCTAAAGACTTAGGCATTCAGCAAATCACTGCATATGGCGACTCCGAGTTGGTTGTTCGACAGGTGAAGAACAACTATCAAGTAAAACAGGATTTGTTGAAGGTCTACAGGAATGAGGTATGTGTCACGTCCCCGTCCCTCAACCGGTGAGGAGGACACGACCAACACATCAACACAACCGGGCAAATGGCCCCAAAAACATAAAACAAATGAAAACAATGCTGGAATTAAGCATACACAGATGCATTTATCTTCAATCATACAGCGGAAGCAACACACACATTCCAGTAATCTCCATGTTCATTATAATTCATTTAACATCAATATAAAATTTGCAGAGATGGATTAACCAGCAGCACTTATCTCTTGATGAGGAATTCACCCGCAACCAGCTACGTCGCTGCAATGTTCCACCCAACCATAGGCCAGCTTGCTCATCAATCTCTCAGCAACGCTGCCACCCCCGAGCTGGGCATGATTCCTTCTGGATAAGGGTCAATTGCAGGCTTATACATAGCCAAGGGGACACATAACAGCCAAACCAACACTGCTGGGTTTCACAGGCTTTCCACAGACAAGCCAAGCCAGCATAGTCCAAGGTTCAACCACTGCATACCAGCAGCCAAACAATCCCTTCACAGCTCTGTGAAGAAGTCATAAACAACAGGGGACAGCCCCAAACAATGGAGGAGCATAGCTCAAGTCCAAGGGACAACCCAGAGTTGGTTTTGGCCCTAACGTGGCCAAAACAGCTCAACCACAACATCCCAAACCAGGGAAACAACAGCAACAGCCCAATTTCAAAGTAAAAACAATGGTAACTATGCACATTCCCAAAACACAGAAACTCAGCCCACGAATTGGAAACCCGCAGTGGCTCAAAACGAAATTGAACACCACAACCAGCAAAACACAAAGAAAACAGCAGCCCCAAACATGACAGTGAGCATGGCTCTCACAATAGGGAAAATGACCCAAACACCCTGTGCGTGAGGAAGAACTCACACCCAACAGCAAAATGCACGGGAAATACATACCCGATTTCTCTGCGTGAGGATGAACAGACCTCTGCATGAGAGAAAACAACTCTGATTTTTCCTGTGGATGAACAAAACAACAGCAAGGACGCGGATTTACAGTGCGTGGGTGCTCAGCAACTCGTGGAACCAAGGAAATGTCTTCCTGAGACCCAAAACCGCCCAATTCCTGTGCGTGAGGAGCCAACAGACCAAAATCGTGGTGAGAGTGTAAACTGACCAGGGAGAAGTGCGTGAGGGAGAAGAATGGGAAACGTGGGTGGAGTGGGCAATTGGGTAAGGCTGACAGCCTCCCACAACCACCACCACTTCAGCAATAAATGCCCTCAGCCATAACTCCTCAACCACCAGCTGAGCATTAAAGAGGTTGACAAGGTTGGATGAGACAAAAAGGGTGACAAATAACAAAGGTGGCAAAGCAACAAGGCAATAAAACATGGGTTTTTCCCATAACCAAGGTTTGACATCCCCCACCCCTTATCCTTTGGAACCATGCCCTTTTCATTCAACGTTGCACTGCCGTAGCTGGTTGTGGTTTATTTTAATTGATGTGCAGGTTTACATGATGTCAAATTATAAGGTGCCGGATAGCACGACAAACCATCGGCAATATCCCCATTGCCGAACATACACAACCAAATCGATGGTGGGGCTTTTACCTTGAGCTCCTCACCACGATTAATTACAATATATACATCATGCAAACGGGGTCGAAACCGGTGACATGACAGTATGGGATATGCTTGACAATTATTTCATAGCATTTAATATCACTCATATTCCCAGAAATCATAATGAAACTGCTGATTCATTGGCTTTAGCAGCCTCATATTTCAAAATTCCTAAAACTACTCAGTTAAGGTACCCTATTGAGGTAAGGTACAGACCATGTGTCCCTGACAATGTGAAACACTGGAGGGTTTTAGAAGATGATATTGAAATCAAGAAATTTCTTGAGCTTACAGATGAGTTTGCCAATGCTCAAATTGATCAGGATGAAGGAGAAGAACAAGATGATGAGTCTGCTGAAAATGTTTTTGCTGAAAATGAGTTTCCTGAAGGTAAGATTGCAGGTCATAAGATCATTGAGTTAAAGAGTAATTTTATCCCTAAAGGTTTAGTGCCTTTAGAAAGAATTTTTACCAAGGATGACACCCCTTCAAAGCCAGTGGTTCAATCCTCAGAAGAAAAAGCCAGTGGTTCAATCCTCAGAAGACAATGTAGTGGACTGCAATATTGGTACTGCAGAAAACCCAAGAATGGTAAAAATTTCTAAATCTCTGTCAGCTGAACAAAGGAGCAGATATATTAAGATTTTAAAAGAATATGTGGATGTATTTGCATGGTCCTGTGAAGAATTAAAAACCTATGACACAGCAATTATTCAGCATAAGGTTCCCTTGAAGCCCAATGTCAAGCCTTTCCGACAGAAATTGAGAAGGATAAATCCAGCCTTATTCCCTGTGATTGAAAAAGAGATTAAAAAGTTACTGGAGGCCAAGATAATAGTGCCTCTCAGGTACTCTTCCTGGGTTGCAAATATTGTACCTGTCAGGAAAAAGAATGGGGAGATTAGATTGTGTGTTGATTTCAGGAATCTTAACAGGTCTTCATTAAAGGACAATTATCCTTTGCCAAAGATTGAACAGGTCTTATAGCAAGTTGTGGGGGCACAGAGGATTTCCATGGTGGATGGATTTTCAGGGTACAATCAGGTTGCCATGCACCCTGATGACAGAGAAAAGACAGCATTTACCACCCCTTGGGGAACCTTCATGTATGACAAGATGCCCTTCGGTCTGATGAATGCTGGAGCAACCTTTCAGAGGGCAATGGACATTGCATTTGTAGGTGAGAAAGATAAGTTTGTTGTCATTTATTTAGATGAAATTACTGTGTTCTCACAGTCTGATGATGAGCACTTAAAACATTTGAGGCAAACTTTTCAGAAATGCAGAAAATTTGGGTTGTCTTTAAACCCCAAGAAATCTCATTTTGCTGTTCAAGAGGGCAGACTGTTGGGTCATTTGGTTTCTGCTGATGGCATTAGAATTGACCCTGAGAGAGTCAAAGCAATACTAAAGATCAGTTTTCCCAGGAGAAAAAAGGATGTGCAATCATTTATTGGCAAGATAAATTTTCTGCGGTGGTTTATTCCTAATTTTGTTGAGACCATCAAACAAATTACAGCAATGTTGAAGAAGGACCAAGAGGTTAAATGGACTGTTGAAGCAAAGGCAGCATTCGAAAAGATCAAGGTGGCTTTGACTGAAGCACCTGTGTTGGTAAGCCCTGACTTTGCCAAGGAATTTCTTACTTTTTCTTTTGCTTCAGCAGATACAATTGCAGCTGTCCTACTTCAGAAAAACAAGGAAGGACTAGAGCAGCCCATTGCCTTTTTCAGTAAGACTCTGAGGGATTCTGAACTAAAGTACAGCATTCTGGAAAAACAAGCCTATGCCCTTGTGAAGGCTCTAAAAATTTTCAGAATTTATATTCTGCACTCAAAGGTGATCTCATTTGTTCCAAATGGAGCAGTGAAAGATATTCTGACACAGCCTGACAGTGAAGGCAAGAGGGGTAAGTGGATTGCTAAAATTATGGAATATGAGGTAGAAATCAGACCTACTAAGCTTGTCAAAGGACAGGGATTGGCCAAGCTGCTTGCTGATTCAAATTGTCAAGCATTAGGTCTGCATATCATAGCTGAAGATAGTACTCCTGACGAAGATCAAACAACACTTGAAAAAGAAAAGATCATGGAATTCTATTCCTCTTCAGACTGGTATGCCGATATTGTTTATTTCCTATTATTTTTGCAATGCCCTGATCACCTAGATAAGAAGGCTACTAGGTCTCTGAAACTGAAAGCTACTAAATATTGTTTACTGGAGGACCACTTGTTTTGGAAAGACCCCGGAGGTATCTTGTTAAGGTGCTTGGATCAAGCTGAGATAGGAAAAGTAGTTTCAGAATCTCATGAAGGAGCTTGTGGAGGGCATAAATACTAGAAAACCACAGCTTACAAAATCTTGAGAGCTGGATACTATTGGCCCTCCCTCTTCTCAGATGTTTACCAGCAGGTGAGAGCTTGCATACCCTGTCAAAAATTTGCAGGTAAACAGAAATTAGTGCCTTTTCCATTAAAGCCTATTGCAGTCAGTGCCCCTTTTCAACAATGGGGTCTGGATTTTATTGGAGAGATCAATCCAGCATCTTCTGGACAGCATCATTGGATTTTGACTGCCACAGATTTCTTTACAAAGTGGGTGGAAGCCATTCCTACAAGGAATGCTACTGATAAGGTGATTATGGAGTTCATTGAAGACAATATTCTAAGCAGATTTGGCTATCCACACAGATTAATAACTGATAATGCCAAGGCATTCAAATCTAAAGCAATGGTGGCTTTCTGTGAAAAAAATGGCATTGTTTTGAAACATTCAACTCCCTATTACCCTCAGGGAAATGGCCAGGCTGAATCATCTAACAAGAATGTCATTCAAAGCATTAAGAAATTATTGAAACATAACAAAAGGTCTTGGGATTCGATGCTGAAGTATGCATTGTGGGCAGACAGGATTACAGTAAAGTAGGCCATTGGTACTTCTCCTTTTCAGCTGGTGTATGGGACAGAAGCAGTGTTCCCCGTTCAGTTGGGAATTCCGGTGATGAAATTCCTCCAAAACTCTCAAGAGGAGCCTGATGACATGCAAAGGAGGATTTTTGAGATGATAGAGCTGCAGCAGCATAGAGAGAAAGTGGACAAAGAAGCTCAGCTGTACAGAGCTAAGGTAAAACACAGGTTTGACAGAAAGATTAAAGAGCATACATTTTCAGAAGGTGAGTTAGTGTTAATATGGGATGCAAGAAAGGAACAGAAAGGTAAGAATGGAAAGTTTGATAATTTGTGGTTTGGTCCCTTTCTGATAGCTAAAGTTTTGGAAAATAATACATTCATCTTGCAGTCCCTGGAAGGTGAGGAATTGCTCAGCCCTGTTAATGGGCGATTCCTCAAACAATTCTACAGTTTATGAGATTATTTCCACTCTTCATTGTACATACCGGTGTGAGTGAGGTTGAATAAAGACTCCATAGCCCAATGGAAGTTTTCAGATAGGTGAATAAAGGACAGAAGGCACTGGTCAACAGGTTCTTGAAGCCTCGCAGGGAGGACTTCATCCCGCAGCTGGAGCCAGATGTTGAGTCAGTAAATTTTTCCTTCATTTTTGGTTTATTTTCTCTAGTTTTGGTTTGTTTTTCAATCACCCTCAGTTAACTTTTTGGTTTACTTTTCAGTTTTGGTCTCCTTAGAGATTCTATTAATGATTGAATAGTTTTTTGAACACATTTTGTTTAGGTTTTATTTGATTTTTAGTGGTCTTTTTAGTTTTTTAAAAAGGGGTAAAGAAGGTCTATGTTCAATGGTTGAATCAATAATATGTTGAGAGACAAAGAAAACTTGTTTCTAAGCCAAGCAATGCTTTAAACCTCCGACAATTTAGCAAAAAGCTACAAAACCGCGAGAAATTGGCCTAGAAAATATTCTTGTAGCGCTGGTGGAAAATTTAACAAAGGGTGCGCTACAAGAAAATCGCGCCCCTTTGTTTTTCAGATATTTTTGCAGTTTTTCATCATGGCTTTCATCTGGAAGTGATTGATTGGGTTTTGCAAGGTGTTTAACACGTGTGAATGCAGTTTAGACACGAATCCTAGCAGTTATCAGTCACGCAGCCAAAGCAAATTCATCATTGCTAAAAACGTGGAATCAGTTGAGAAGATCATCAAATCTCGGCTTAAACTGTCAAATGTTTCGTTCCACATGCATTTTTATAGGAAGGCAAATTCGTGGAGGAGAATCAAAACGCTAAAAAACTGGATTATGTTCCTGTGAAGGAAGACAGCATTGGCAACGCTAGCATAAAGTTAGGGCTTCTTAATTCTTTCATTTGCGGTTGAGGAGATGACCTGGAGACACTTGTGCACCTGAGGAGAGACCGTTGCCACTTTAAGACGAAGCCTTAAGCCACCAAAATTTAAAAATTGGTAGGTACCTTGCTATAAAACCCTTATAGCTCAAAACTTGGGTTTTTCTT
>LPNX010232296.1:0-12893 GCA_001517045.1 Pseudotsuga menziesii
ACATTGGACCGCATACATCGGAGTGGATGATTTCTAAAATGCTTTTGGCTTTGCTTTCGCTGCTTGGAAATGTCTTCTTCGTATTCTTTCCTTTCGCACATCCTTTGCAAACTCCATCATGCTTTGCTTGGAATTCTGGAAGACCTTCGACAGCTTTACTTGCAATAGGTAGTGCTCTGTAATGTACATGTGCCAGTCTTCTATGCCAAAGTTCATTTGGCTCTACTGAATCATGGATCAAGGCTTGTTCTGGATGGCCCTTCAATTTGTACAAGCCTCCTTCTTGTTCTCCAATTACTACCGCATCATTGATAGTCTTTCCTTTTGGCCACATGATGACTTGACCATCTATGAATGCAACCCGCATACCTTTTGCATCCAATGCTGAAATAGATAGAAGGTTCTTCTTGAGTCCTGGAACAAACAATACTTCTTTCATTGTTAGAGACTTACCAGAGTCTAGCTTGTATGAAGATTCCCCACTACCTTTTATTGGATATTGGTAGTCATCTCCTAGTTTCACCTTGTGAGGTGATTCATGTTTTGATAGTCTCAAAAAAGATTCCTTGAATCCCGTCATATGTTTGGAAGCACCACTTTCTATCAACCAATCATCACTTCCATGAGTAATGTTACCTGTGAGAGCTGATATCAAAACATATTCATCCTTGCTTGAAGAATCTTCACTTTCGTATCTGGATCTCTTCTTGGATGGTTCATCATCCTCTACAGCATGAGCATGATGTATTCTTTTGTTCCCCTTCTTCTTATGATAGTGGCCCTTGATCCCCTTGTTCTTAGGACAGTCTTTTGCATAGTGTCCTACTTCATCACAAGTATAGCATATGATCTTAGACATATCTCTTTTAGAGTTACTTTTGTGAGGGTGCTTACCTTTGAAGTGATGAAACTTTCCTTTTGATGACTTGGAGTGAGCTTTGGAGTGTACTGTGAGAGCTTGGTCTTCACTGCCCATCTTCTCTTCTCGAGCTGCTATTCGAGCTTCTTCTTGAGAGCACTCTTCCCATAGTCTGCTAAATTTGAATAACTTCTTTCTAGCACAAATTCCTTGAATGAAAGCATCCCATGACCTAGGGAGGACATTTAAAGTAGTCATGACAATCTCTGCATTTTCCACTTCTTCATCAACCGCTTCTAATTTTTCTTTGATTTGAGAAAATCTTGTGAAGTATGACTGGATAGTTTCTGCATTCTGAATTTTCACATTCTTCAATTGGTTCCTCAGGGTCATCTTCCGATTGATGTTCTTTCCTTCAAACAATTTGGTTAGGGCATTGAACATAGCTTTAGGTGTCTTAAGAGAGGACACCTGAGGGATAATATGATCCTTGATAGAATCAACAATGATCCTCTTTTCCATAACCATCTTCTTCTTATGGAGAGCCTTTTCCTCATCTCCCTCTGGAGCTGGAATCTCCTCATGGATGTAGGAGTCTAATTCATTGTCTTCCAGGACGAGGGAGATTCTATACTTCCAAGCTCGAAAGTTGTCAGCCCCCACAAGATTTTCATCAAGCTTGGTATGATGAGACATCTTTAAATAAGAACCTCAAATGGAAATACAAAAGATTTTAGATCTTACCAGGTTCAAGATGTCAAATCAAAAGCTTGAGCTGAAATTCTGCAGAGCTGGTTCAGGAGCAACAAGGGTTTTGATTTCCCAGAGTTCTGTCCACCCAAATACCTTCAAATTTGTTCCTAAATTCGATTTTGGATAGGAGAACAATCCAGGCTTGGTCCCACTGAAAAATTCCTCTTCAATAAAAAGCCCTAATTTTCGGCCCCAGTGACAGGTCCAAAACTGAAAGTCCTCCGAATTGAATTCTGTTTGGACAGAAAGTTGTGCCCTAGGGAGGAGAGTAATTCCACCTTAATTTTTCTGAAAAATAGTGGAGAAAGGTCCACAAACAAAGAAGCCCTAGCCTCCGCAGTTGCACAGTGTCTTCTTCTCAGGTTAGCTCTGATCCCATGTTAGTTTTTCAACATTTAAGCTAGCATTATGATAATATATTTTCACTGAGAGAATAACAAGCACATCAATCACATAAGAATATCACAAGAGACAAGAGACACAAAGCTTTTAGGAGGGGAAACCATAAATGGATAAAACCCCTCAACTTCCTCTAAGATAGTATCACCACAAGATGTGATCCCAAAACAGTAAGATGACCTCCCAACACAATAGTAGCCTTCTGTCTTCTGTCAAGCCAAAGAATTTCCTTCTCCAAAGGTGCGCCACACTTGAGAGAGAGCAAGTGATGTAATTCACAAGTGACAAATAGAGAGACTCACCCTCTCTATTTATATTAGTCTGTTCACTTGAATTACCATTTCACACGTAGGCTCGACCTAATAATTATTACTCGAGCCTACACCTTAATTAGTGTATAATAACTCAAGTGCCCCTAAACAGTGGGGACTTACCTAATGACTTGATATGACTTGTTTACATTATAATCCTCCCGATTGGAACATCGGTGCATGACCACATGACTCAAATACATAATAGAAACATCCCGGAATAAACATCGGGTTACAATAATATAAAATACATAGAATAATACATTCCAAAGTTACATATACATCAACATGATCTCTATAAAATATAGCCGAAATCCTTAGGGAATCAGTCATGGCAGAGATGATTCACAAAGAGGATATAAAAATGATACCACAAGGAGGAAATCCTAAACAAATTTCAAGCTGAGCTGGTTCCCTATCACATTACCTAACATTTCATACAAGACTTTACTCAAGTCACTCACAATGAGGATTTAGTACATTTCAACTCAGATTGTGAGGATGGCCTCAAAGGAATTTGATAGGAAACTATGGGAGGAGTGAAGGAAATTAATAATGGATTTATGACAGTCCATGACAATGATATCGAGGTATTAAACAAGTTTTGGTGCCAGTAATAAGTCTTCATGCTCATGATTTGTGAATATAATCATGTGTGTGGACCTTGTTAAGGTCAGATTACCTCATATTTTGCTACAAGTTAAGGGTTGTGAGGATAGTTTATAACAGCATACTAGTTTAAGGGCACCTCACCATCTTTCCCATGAGAAGCATGCATGCAAAGAGCATAAATCAGATAAATTCTTTGAATTACCGTCAGTTATGCAAGGTGCTGAAGATGAGCTAGTTGAACTAGGCTCCACCATACGAAGCCCAATGATAATATCATACAACAAACTCTGCAAAATTCACCAAAATCTCAGAAGAAATATATAACAAGTCAACCACACCTTTAGTTTGTCTTAAGAATACCCCTCCTTATTTAGAAATATTTATGAATTATATTCTGCTTAAAATCCTCAAATTCTGAACCTATCAATTCCAGACCTTTATTTTATTCTCCTTCTAACACTATGCTACCTTGAGTGGAGAAACAAGTACATGCTTCATAAATGGTAGGGCATTTAGTAAACAATACATATTTTGGAAAAGGCACTTTCAATTTTCAGGAAATGGGGAAACAATGCAATCACATAAAACATCAAAAAAGCAATTCACAATGAACACAGTATGAATACACAAAAATTTACTGTATATATCAGACAATATTATATCACAAGGTGATTACATCTAACATATTAGGCCTTGCACATACATAAACAACAATTAAGTTTTAATAAAATTTATAAAAAAAGCAAAAAACTGAGAACACAACTCATAGCGTTTTACAACAATATAAATAAATAAAGAAGACCTGACAGGGTTTTACATAACAAGAAGGAAAAGTGTTCTCATATTTCAATTTGCTGGGATTTTTTCTTTGGGTTTTTCTATTATTTCTTTGTTTTAGCTTTTAATGTATGGGGCCCACCCAAGCATTACTAAAATGGAAAAAGATGTGTTGTTTGGAAACAAGATTTCCATACAGGAATATCCAAAGGAATGTCTAGGAAAGGGTTCTGAGATGTTTCCAATACAATTACACATGGGAAATATTTCCAAGACCCCTCTATGGAGTTTCTTCTCTATTTCCATACATGACATATTTCCTGTAATAAATATTATAAAGGGCAGAAGTTTCAGATACACAATACTGAACCCTTCAATTATTATTGTAGTCATAAAAATTCCTATCACCCATTTTAAGTTTAGATGAAAATAATAAATTTATGATTCTCTTCTAAATGAAACCCATATTTGCTGTCTCCAGCTCTCTCTAGCTCTTTTTCCTCTTCCATTGGGAATGAGTGGAAGGGAAGAATGAAAGAATGGAAAACTTGAACAAGTTACCTCATCCATATCATGGCCAATCTGTAAAGCTCCAAGATCGAAATATTTATCTGCTGCAGTAGTCCCCACAGTTGACAATTGTGGAGGATGCAAGACATTGTAGAAGAAAATATAAACTAAGTCGTAGTAGAACTGAGGACGTGCAGAGTTACGATCACCCTCAAACTTTATAATATTCTTATCCCCCTATATGGAATATCCGTCATTAGCTATATAAGAAAAATTATTTGTTAAATGCATATTAATCTTGCTTTAAAGACATAATACAATTAGTTTGATAAAAAATGATATTGAAATACCGCGTATAATTTGAAAATGATGTCAGAATGATGTGGCTGGATGAATACATCATGAGTTGCATGTCCAAACAGTGCTGGAATGAAGGTTTTTGGGGCAATCTGTAATACATAATCTGATTGTCAATAGAAACTTCACCTGAAATAAGATCCAATGCTCATCACTAGAATTTGAAAAGATAGCCTAGTTGTATGGTAGACATTTATTATTTTTATTACACCTTAGATCCAATTTCATTTCATTAAAGACTTTTTGAACATTAATGCCTAACAACAATCTACATTAACAAAGTAGAATACAAAGATCTGTACATACTACAAACAATATACTGATAATAAAATATGGCCTAGAGAAATTAACTATTTTCAATAAAAGAATTGTGAAGGAAAGGTAAATTACTCTTGAGCTCAAATGATTAATGATCACAATACCAAAAAGAGAACTTATAAGTTCGTATAGTACAGAACAAATTTCTCAAATGGATAAACCTGCGTAGCATTGAGTTCCATTATATCAAAAGTGGCTTTCTTCTGGATGACACGCCGCATGTACTGGACAGCTACTTTTACCTGATATCAAGAAACACTATGCTGGATCATAAATAAAGCATTGCATTCAAAATTTAAATGGTTCTATAGACTAGGAAATAAATTCTAGAACAATCCTGAAAAGTGTAAGACGTTGTGTATTTACTTAAATTATCAATAGTTACTAAATTATTGTAAAATCTTGGTTTGGCTAAAGAAACTAAGCTGATTCTCAAGACAATGCTCTCGTAATGATTCATGTATTGCAAGATACCTAGGCTCACCAGGACAATTTTGAAAAGAAAAATATTTCTGATAGTAGGCTGTGCTTCTTGGGAAATAGTACCTTGCATTTGAATTTTTAGGATTTCGAATTTATCTGACAAAGGAAGTTCCATCAGAAGCTCCATTATGGATTGGATTGCCTTTCCAAGTTTCCTGACAATGTGTGTGTGTATATATATATATATATATATATATATATATATATGACAATGATATGAAGAAGATTAGGGATAAGATAGGCACTTCGTGCTAGCCTTAAAAGATACAAGGAGAATGGATTCAACAGCCTGTGCTAGGATTTCTCGACTTGGAAAAAGCGATTACCGGAAGCTATTTCCCTGAAATTTTGAGACAACACTTCCCAAAACTAGACTTTGAGAAGGAATATTTCAAGCATAGTTATTGTCATGTATATTAGAAAATTGTGAAAGATTGTGACAAGGAACCTAAAAGAAACAACATGAAAAATAGGAGCTTTTCAAAAGAGTTAATGATTTTGCATTAAAGGACCAAAATTTATCAACAGAGGTTGTTGGTTCAGGTAACCTCAACATGCTTAAACTCCTGGAAGAGATATAAAAGGGGAAATGAGTGTTTGTCATTCAAGAGGAAGGAGATGTCAACAAATGAAAGGATAATCTTTCCCGAGATAGTGTTATAATGAATCATGTATAAATGGAAATAATGAAGGATAAGCTAATATTTAGCGAATAAATTAAGGCACAGGAAGAAGAGAGTAGTGCAAAATGGGATTTTTGAGACAGGAAAATAAGTCTGGGTGGAACGTTGGGACTGGTCCATGAAACAACGCAGAAACTACAAAAAAGGGAGGAAGCCATGAAGGATATTAATCAATGAAAATATTCAACAAGAATTAAAGATTTGAGAGGCGTTGGTGAAACAACAGCAAATGAGAAATTAATTAAATAGGATTCCCTGAGAACCAAGGCATGTAAAGTTTGAAACTTTGAGGATGTTATAAAAGAATGTGTATGGAAGAGGAGTTGTACTTCTTCAGAATTTAAATGAGTTTTGATTTAGGCTATGGGAGCATCTTCATGTTTGAAATTCTTTCAGCTTATAGACTGGGCCATCTTAATTGCAGGTGCATGATTTATATTGATAAAAGACTTCAATTTTTTTCTTTCAAAGCTCTTTATACATTTTTCCAACAATTGGGAGCATTGAAAAAACTAAAATAGACGTGAGCAAGCAGCAGCAATAGTATGCCAGGATGCACATAAGGAAAATATGTAACATCATCATAAGGTTAATTATCTGAGACTAAGCCAAAGGTTGAATAATTCTGGAGGTTCAAAACCCAAGACTGTTTGCAACGAACACAAACAATTTTACTGAAACTTAATTGTAATTTTGACCTCCAAGGTTTTAGTCCAGAAGTTTAAGTATAGCCCACAGAGCAAGAGAAACAAAATGAGGTTTCCCTCAAAGAATAATTCCAAATTAATTTTATTAATGGTGTCAACATCATATGGATTCAGTAAGCAAACCCACAAGGATTATCATATGAGCAAGACAATAAATAAAATATATTTAATATATCAAACAGAGATAGAGAAGAAAACCCAGATCATTTTATCAACGCGTAGAGCCAGATGCAGAGGTATGGAGAGCTTTTGAGTTCAATTTTCAGTAGTTAGAGCACAAAACTTCTTAAAGGTCTCATCAACTCGCCCATGGGAGAAATACACAGACACATGAAATTATGCAGGGGAAGAAATATGAGTCATTCAACTTTTCAACCTAAGACTAGATATGGAAAGGAAGGTAGGTATCAATCCATTCAAACCCTTTAAGAACACAATTATTTACCTCTACAAGCTTGTAAAAATAGAAACAGGACTCTTACCTCATCCAATGCGAAGCTTAAAAGCTGCAACCATTCTTTGTATTCTCCAACAGTGCATGCTTCTCCTTTAAACCTCGACAAACGATGCCCCAATTTAATCCTCAAACCAAGAAGAGGGAATCGAACCAAGACTTTAGAATCAGCAAGCACAAAATGGCATAATTTATACACAGAGGATGAATCCCTTGACCCGAGTTAACCATCAGTCAATCAGCATACTGTTGGTGATTTTAATGCCTGGAGAGTATGGCAATGGAGATTTCATTGCCACATAACTCTGTCTTCAGTACCAAGAAAACCCCTCACCCAACTCGACAAGAACTCCAAGTCTCCAAACCCTTAGTTGCATTTCAAATCGCCCCTCGATCACGAGGTAGTCACATTAAAAAGTATCCATGGTACATTCAATAGTTAAGTGTGAAAACAAAAGCCTAAGGAAATATCATTATCATTTAGAATAATCTCAAAGACTCTTTGTGAACCTTGGCACTTTGGAAGATGCCAAGGTTTTTCGTGTTCAAATATCCAACAATGGTTTGGATGATCAAATGGTGAATGATGTTATTTATTTGGGTAAGAGGCCCCTAGTTAAAAATGGAAACCCCCTCGAGATGTATTTCCACCCCTAGTGTATTTATAACAATTCTCATTAATGTCTCAAGTAGTCCTAACACCTTCAAACAAGGAAATATTAGAGGAATGACCAACACTTAGCATAGATTGATGCATGTAAGTGTTGCAAGTCTAATATGACATTACATAGCACACCATGGAGTATTAACATTCCCACATGCCTCATGTTCTTTCATACATGTGAGAATAAATTCATGCATGCTATTTTATATGACGCATTTACTCAGTCTAGCCTTGCAAAGGTGGGATACCAAAAATTCTTAGTAGGATGTTTGAAATACTTGGTCTTACTGTTGGTTCAGTTCGAGCTTCAATGAGCTCCCCAGTTTTTGCAACTCCACCCTGGTTGCATATTCATTGGGAAATTTTGTATTAGTCTATGAACAAGGTATGCTCCTCTACATTGGGTAGTATGTTCTCTTGAATTTCAAGTTTTTTCTAGTTTGGGCATCTGCATCCTCAATGGATTTGGTCTTGTTTTATTTTATGGAAATATATAGTTGGGGTGCAAACCTTTTATCTTTGAAGCCACCTCGGGCTCATTTTTTAAGTTTCTCATGCAACCCCTCAAATTATTTTATTTAGTGGAACTTGTTGATGACTATGGGTTGTTTACAAGTGCCCCACCTCGGTTCTTTAGTATGGCTTCCAGATGTACTAGAGGAGGTGGGAATACAAAGGTATAAAATATTATTAGAAGAATGCTAGGGTAGTCTGAGGTAATGAGACAAGCCATATAGTATCTCAATATTCATGTGGAAAACCAAGAGATCAAATAGGATGCAATGGAATCTAAGTTGAAAGAATAAGGTTTGATATCTGATAAGATTGTTAGTGATTCTAGTAAAATGCACTATAACATAATTTTGGGTTTGCACAAGGTTCCCAATATCTTGCCAACCATCCCATCGTTTCCATTGACTTAGTCAAGGAAAGGGATGTTGAGGAAGAAACAATACAATAAATTGTTGTGGCATTTATAGAACAAAAATAGGTGCATGGAGAACGTGGCTTGGAATGAGATGATGTGTCTATGGAGAAAGCCCATGGTGGGCATAAATTTGGTCCAAATTAGTCTCTATTTATAGTTTTTACTTGTATTTTCTTGCTTGGCCAGTATGTAAGAGAGTATAGAGTTTATCTTTAGGTTTTGGTTTTATTTTGTACTCTTATGAAAAACTCTATGTGATGGGTCAAATCAATACATTTTTTTAGAAAATTTTGGACTCTTTGTATATTCAACAATTTGGTTCATCCATAATCTTCTTAATATAAACCAATACACTTATCTCTAAAAAAAATACATTCCTCTATGGCTCGGTTTTGGTTATATTAATCTTATCTATGATAGAGTTTGTGAGTCGTAGAGTTTGATTGTGGTTATAGAGCCTTTTTATTAACGAAAGCAATTAATTTATGCATAGTTGAATTACAAGGTTATCACAGGGATTCATAAACCCTCTTCAAGTAAGGCCCCACTTGAAGAGTTCATTAATGAATGCAAATATTACATGTGTATCCATGTTTTGTATTTACATTTATTATTTTTATACATGTTGCAAATTCTCTTCTAGCATCCTACAAGCATGTAGTTGAAAATTAGTCACTTGTTTAACTACTATAGTTCAATATGTAGTTTCACTTCATGTTGGATTATTTTTCCAGCATGCCATGACCATGTGGTGCACTAACGAGTTGTTGTATATATTAATTTAAGTGTGCCTTACATATAGTTCTTACTTTATGTAACATATATTTCCTTCTTTGAGTGGAGTGATTTACTTTCAATATTGTGGTTGAATTTCTTCAAGTGTGGGGTTTACTTTGATGAGTCAATCTTAGAGCCAAGGGAAACTTTGTGCCCTGGGTGACTCGACTTGCATAATTCCTAAGTTTTTGGTTGTACGATAGAAATAATTAGTTTACATCAATAACTCCACAACATTCATATACTAAGGCAATAAACATCATAATAGAATTTAAGGCATGGGGGGTTGAATATATAGTGCACAAGACCTCAAAATATCACATGTGCCCTAGTTCCTGATTTAGTAAAACTCGGGATTTAATGACTAGTTTATTATTGTCGCAATATTTAGCTTACTAAAGAGGATTTGGAGAAGAAGCTCTAAATGTGCTCTCAACCAATGCACTCTTCAAAACCAAATGAAAAATTAATAAAGACCAATTATCCTAATGCCAATATTTTCACATATTATAAAGTAGTTCTCCTCCATGAAGCTCAACCCCTCTAATGCATGAATAAAGGGGACATGCCAACTCATGCCAATTGCCAATTTCTTATTAAACGGGTCGTGCCACATCAAAGGGTTTATCGAAAGTAGAGATACAAGACAACACGTCCATTGTTGTCCCATTAATGAGAACATGTTAAGTTATAGTTCACTAACATATCCTAAGCCATGAACCTAAAGTCATTATAGTACAAATACACCAAATAACAAGGTAACCAAGTCTCTAATACAACATATAATAATATAATAAAGAGCGCCATGAACCAAGGCATATCTAGGAATCTTGCTCCAACCCAAGTGCCACAAACAATGTGCACTCCAAGCACATCAATTCCACATGTAACTATAAATACCTAGGCACACATTTAGGCACCATAAACTCATGAGAAATAGAATATTGAACTTCAACTTTAGCATAAGGATTACAAAGAAGATTTCAATAGATACCCACTAGCCTAATGGGTAGGAAATGAACCTAAGTGTCGGATATGCGACAACGCTTTCCATGTTAAATAATTGACCAATTAAAGGAGATGTCGCTTAAGCGATGCTTACTAAATATCCGTCACTTAACCGATGGTTATGAGAATAGTCATCGCTTCACTGACGCTTGTGGCCACATTTACAAAAAAAAATTGTATCCTTGTGATTTTTGGTAAGTTTAAAAAGAGAAATCCACGCACCGTCGGATTTTTCCGTCGGATTTTGGATCGAAATGTAGTAGTTCTTGCAATCTCTGGGATGTTGACTATTCTTGAGATATGTATTTAATTTCATACTTATGGCTCTCATGCTCTCTGGATTTCTCTTATACTCTACTCCTACTCCTAGAGGTCTGCTCCCACTACAGTCAGATCCGTGGCTCAACAACCTCTCTAATAGTACCATACTCTTCCTAAGTCTACTCCTCTTTGTTAGAATAATCAACCCATAGTATTTACCCACTTAGACATTATTTCATTTATTTTGTCTTATTTGCCTAGTCCATGAGTCCCACCATGTGCAAGTTGTCAATTGCCTATCCATATAGGTCAAACTTGCCATTATTGACTCATGGAGCACTTTGGAAAGTCCTAGGAATCAAATCTGCTTTATTCCTGGCCTCCTAGGCGCCCTTCTGCTTTTTCTGCTTTGTTGACTGCTTTTCCAGTTTTTAAAGCACATAAGGAAAGCTAGACTAGGTGAGGTGAACCTGTTTTATTCCCATTTCATCCTCCACTCTTTCCTCCATGCAAAAGCATGTATGAGCTTCCATTTTACCACTCTTTATCTTGCCCATGTGCCCTTGCTAATTCGTGGGGTCCTTGATAGATTTGGGATCATCTTTTTACACCTATGGGGGATTTGCCTATTTTGGGTAAACCTGCTTTATGCTAGATTTGGATGCTTCCTTATGCATTCAATTTTCTCATGTATTCTATATATTCAGCAGCCTATGTCATTATAGGGTTGGCTATTGTACACTCAGTTAATATAATTTTGTGTTACAGCTCCATATTCAGTCTCCATTGTTGATAATTTTGCATGATCAATTGTTAATTGCTGTGAGTGAAATTAATCTACTGCAGGCCTGAATTTATACATGGTATCAGAGCCATTGTAGGTTGTTACTCTCCTCCAAAAATTGTTTTGCAGGTTCGACATCAAGACTGGGAGCCTTCTACTGACAGCCGGGACAGATTTTCTAAAGCTATGGATTCACAGAAAACTATCCTCACTCCCTTCAACTATTTTGAATGGAAAGCAGAGATGGAGATCTTGTTGAGAGAGAAAGGCCTCTACAGGGTGACTATGGCTATAGAAGAAGAGCCCAATTCTGCTGCAGAGAAGATCAAATGGCACAATCAGAGAGATGAGGCCTATGGCCTCCTATGTCTCAGTATTTCCCGAGACCTCCTTTTCCATCTCGATGGATTGAATTCACCGAATCAAGTATGGGAGAAGATGTCTGAAATTTTTGGAAAGACAGATGAGATGAGGGGACATCAGATCGAAAATGAGCTAATTTCTCTGAGTCCCAACAGCTTTGAATCCCTGCAGCTATATTTCTCCAAGTTCAAAGCACTAGTTTTGCAGCTGAAGCAGTGCGGTATCAAAAAGAAAGATGATCAGCTCATGTTGGCCATCCTCTCGAAGAAAGGACCTGACTACTCAGTCTTTGTTTTGACCTTCTATGCCACAAAACTCACAGCTCGAACCTGGAAGATGCCTAGCCTTGCAGATTTCATGGAATCTCTCACACAGGAACAAGACAAGCTGGTGATGATGGGCACCATCAAACCTTCCAAAGACCAAGATCTGGTTGCTGGAGATTCGAGGGTGGATTCAAAAAGAAAGAAGAAAGCTAAAAATCCAGCTGAGAAAGGAAGAGACAAGAAGCAGTCTCCAGAGGATCAACAAGGTCCCAAGAAAAATACCCAGAAGAAGAAAAACAAAGGTGATATGAACAAGTGCTCATACTGTTCGAAGGGCAATCATACTGAAAGCTCTTGTATGAAAAAGCAGAAAGATATGTTAACTCAACTATTGGAGAAGAATGGAATCTCCCTTCCAGAAGGCTCAAAGAAGAGAGAAGGAGGATCAAGTTCTGATGACAGAGAGAGAGTTCATGCTCTAGTTGCTGGTACATCAAGCTCACCCAGTTTTATCATAGACTCTGGAGCTTCAAGACACATGGTTTCGACTAAGGAGGCCTTCTCCTCACTGGATATGTCGAAAGGACCATCTATTGTATTGGGAGATGACTCTCTCACT
>LPNX010232296.1:14296-75064 GCA_001517045.1 Pseudotsuga menziesii
TCAAGGAAATGGGAGGTACATCATATGGATGTAAAGTGTGCCTTTTTGAATGGTGATCTCACTAAGGAGATATATATGCAGCAGCCCCAAGGTTTTTCTACTGACCATTCTCTTGTGTGCAGGTTGAGAAAGTCATTGTATGGGCTAAAGAAAGCCCCCAGGGCTTGGTATGCCAAGATAGATAGCTTCTTGCTATCTCTGAATTTTGTTCGGTGCAAATCTGATTCGAATGTCTATATAAAGGTAATTAATGGTTCATTAATGATCACTGTGTTATATGTTGATGAACTCCTCATTATAGGAAGCTCACAGGCTGAGATTGCTTCCCTAAAAGGAGCTATGAACCAAGCCTTCTCCATGACAGATTTGGGGCTCTTAAGTCAATTTCTGGGGCTTGAGATTGCTCAAAACAAAGCTGGAATCAAGGTGCACCAGTCCAAATATGCCTTGGATTTGCTGATCAAATTCAAAATGCAAGATTTCAAAGCAAGCAAAACTCCTTTCCTTTCAGGAGTAAAGCTGGAGGAAGATGATTCTCCACCGATGGTAAACAACACTTTGTATAGATAGTTGATTGGATGTTTATTGTATTTGACACATACTCGAACTGATATTTGTTATGCAGTCAGTGTTGCTTCTATATTCATGGATCATCCCCATGAGATCCATTGGAAAGCAGCAAAGAGAATCCTTACCTTTGTTCAAGGAACAAGGACACATGGGATTTTATATAAGGCCAATTCTGACCTTGAGTTAATTGGTTTTACTGACAGTGATTGGGCAGGTGATAGCACTGATAGGAAGTCCACTTCAGGTTATGTGTTCATGCTTGCAGAAAGGGCCAATCAGCTGGTCAAGGAAGAAATAGAGTGCCATTGCACTCTCATCTACAGAAGCTGAGTACAGAGGAGTTGTCAATGCAGCAACTCAGTGTTTATGGTTGCAGGGTTTACTTGGAGAGTGTGGTTTCGAACCTGAGTACTCAACTACCATCTACTATTATAACCAGAGTACCATTCAAATCTGCAAGGATCCAGTTCAGAAGCAGAGAACCAGACACATTGAGATTCACATGCACTACATCAGAGAGCTTGTGCATGATGGCACCATTCACCTACTCTTCTGTTCATCTTCAGAACAAGTAGCTGACATCTTCACAAAATCATTTTGTGAGAAGACCTTCAGCAATCTCAAATCACTGCTGGGGATTGCTGATCATGATATCAAAGCATGAGTGGAGACAAGATTCTACAATCTTGTTTTACAGTCCATGTTTAAGGGAGGATTTTCCCAAGTTGGTTTTTCCTCTTTCCTTGGTTGTATGGACATTGTAGTATGTAAAGGGTGACTAAGCCTTGTTGCTAGGCCCTATATTTTTTATTTATTACTCATAAATTCAGGCTTAAGGGGGGGTGTTAGAATAATCAACCCATAGTATTTAACCACTTAGACATTATTTCATTTATTTTATCTTATTTGCCTAGTCCATGAGTCCCACCATGTGCAAGTTGTCAATTGCCTATCCATAGAGGTAAAAATTGCCATTATTGACTCATGGAGAGCTTTGGAAAGTCCTGGGAATCAAATCTGCTTTATTCCTGGCCTCCTAGGTGCCCTTCTACTTTTTCTGCTTTGTTGACTGCTTTTCCAGTTTTTAAAGCACATAAGGAAAGCTAGACTAGGTGAGGTGAACCTATTTTATTCCCCTTTCATCCTCCACTCTTTCCTCCATAAAAAAGCATGTATGAGCTGCCATTTGACCACTCTTTATCTTGCCCATGCGCCCTTGCTAATTCGTGGGGTCCTTGATATATTTGGGATCAGCTTTTTACACCTATGGGGGATTTGCCTATTTTGGGTAAGCCTGCTTTATGCTAGATTTGGATGCTTCCTTATGCATTCAATTTTCTCATGTATTCTATATATTCAGCAGCCTATGTCATTACAGGGTTGGCTATTGTACACTCAGTTAATATAATTTTGTGTTACAGCTCCATATTCAGTCTCCATTGTTGATAATTTTGCATGATCAATTGTTAATTGCTGTGAGTGAAATTAATCTACTGCAGGCCTGAATTTCTACACTCTTCTAATCAATATGACATTACAACATAATCGACATCCCCTCCCATGGATTACCTCTAAATAACAAACTACTACTAAAAACTGAACAATGATCAATGGAAACCTTACAGAGCAACCAACCAATCCTCTAACCATTGCATCCTTCTTATTTATACTAATTTACATGGCCATGTAGGGACAATTGCATCTCGGAAATATATTAGATGTCACCATTAGTCTCCCCTCTGGTTACAGCTGTGGTGATCATAACTTGACACGAGGCACTATCAGCCTGACTTACAAATATCTTCTTGCACGTGTGTAGCTGTAGGCTTATGCCGCCTTATACAGCCACGATCTGGATTCTGTATCTATCGATTTTCGACCATTTTCCCCTTGTGCACGTTCGCACTTACCTTTTCTTTTCTGTGCACTTCTCCACTCTACCTTCGCGGGCCCTTTTCTTCCTTTGCGCTCTTCCTTTGATTCTATCGTGTGCATGGTGCATCTTCCTTGGCTACGCGTGCGAAGTTCTTTCTTATGCCCCTTTCCTAAGACGACATGAATTATGAACCAATTCATGCATACCCCGATGATCATGTTATATACTATAATGAGCATGAATTTGCAACAAAATTTCTGGAATGTCATATAAGTAGATATCAAATAGATCAAGTAACAAAAAAGGTGCCTTACAAGGTTCTTCGTTATATTCCCATCATTCCATGTTTTCAGCGACTGTTCAAGTGCAATAACTTAGCATAATTTATGGATTAGCATGCCAAGAACATACTTCAAGATGACGTTATTCAAATGCCTGCATATGGTTCTGCTTTTATAGATATGGAGGAAAAGTGGCCTCACTTTCAAGAAGAACCACGTAATCTTAGGATTAAATTTCAACTCAAAATGGGCCTTTCAACTCTAATTCAAATTCCATTTCATCATGTGTTATCCAATGAAATTGCTTTAAATTTGAAATACCATATAGGTCTTAAACATTTTTTTAATATAAATTTGGGGATAGGTATCATAAAAAAACTACTTTTTTGTTTGTATTTTCGATATATCTCCCCGTGCTTTTACTCAAATTTCGATCAAGAGAGCTCGTTGGATGTGTAATGTAATTCTGCATCCAACAAGTACCCACTCAGCATAGTTTTGATGGACCCCGGCACCCCAAAAATAAGAAATACCTGAAAAAATGTGATGATGACATCATCATCACATTTTTTCAGGTATTTATTGATTTTTGGGGTGGATGGGTCCATCAAAATTATGTCGAGTGGGTACTCATTGGATGCAGAATTACATTGTGCATCCAATGAGCTCTTCTGATCAAAATTTGAGTTAAAAAACGGGGAGATATGTCGAAAATACAAACAAAAAAGTAGTTTTTTTCTTTTCTTGCTTGAAAATTATAAATATTATTTTATTATTTTAAGTATTATTTTATTAATATTTTTTAGGAGGCCCATTTTATGTTGAAATTTCCTTTAATGGGATTACCATGCCAAGAACATAATTCTATATAATGTTATTCGAATGCCTGCAGATGGTTCTGCTTTTAGAGATACAGAGGAAAAGTGGTCTCACTTTAAAGAAGAACCATGTAATATTAGGATTTCTTTGGCAGCAGATGGTTTTGATCCATTTTCACAGATGAAATCCATTTACACGATGTGGCCTATTTTTTTTATCAACAATAACATTCCTCTATGGTTGTCAATAAAGAGGGAGCACATAATGTTGTCGATGATTATTCCAAGTATTTTGTGTCTACAACTATTTTATTTCTAATGTAGTTGTGGCATATGCACTTCTGGAAGATGCGCTTCTTCCTAACTATTTAAAGAGAAGAAAAGTAAAAAGGAAGTGACTAAATAAATTTTGAGAAATTCTTATTTATAATAGAAAATTCTACATGGTTTTTTCCTCTGTTTCATGAACGAATGGTTAAATGAATGCTTTAATGAATGGTTTACTGATTTTTTTATTGTCTTTTGACTAAATGAATGGTTTACTGAATGATTTAAGGAATGGTTTAATGAATATTTATTTTCAGCTGTTGAATGATTGAATGGTTTAATGAATGATTTAAAGAATGATTTAATGAAAGCTTCTTTCAGCTATTGAGTGAAATAACTTACAGTAAATTGTTATTTGCAAGTAGATGCATTGGGTTTGGGGAATTGAGAGTGATGTGAGGGTGGGTGGAGGGGCCATAAGAGCTTCCACCTTCACGTGGTTGGTCATGTTTAGTAGAGAATATTAAATCATTCTCGAAACAGAGAGGATCTCAATGAAAGGTAAGGAAGAATACATGAAAAACAATTATTTCTATAATTTTAGTGGTTAAATTTTACTATTGCTATTTGAATCCTCCATTGGAACTTGTTACAGATAGTGTTGAGAAACATTTTCATAGTTAAGAGGAAAGAAATGGTGTTTTGATGTGATCGATGGCCTTATATACATAGTGTTTTTGGTTCTCCATGTTTTATCAGGTGATATATTATTAACAATTAATTTACTTGAATAGTTGAATAGTATTGTATTTATTTAGATTGGTTTTGTTATTTTCATAGACAGACAAATATTTATTTGATGGGTCCTAACATGAAATTAATGCAACAAGACAAAATTTGAAGTATATTGAATGATGTTTTGAAAGGTAAAGTAGAAGAAGATAGTGTGAATCTCCACAAATCAAGGTATAATTTTGTTTTCTTTTATTTGATTAAACTATGTATTGGGTATTTATGCATGTGCACACACACACATTTAGTTGATAATGGTGATTACCATACATTTAGGAAAAGTTTGTTATATATGATCTATAAACTTACCTTAAATAGTTTGATTTACCAGGTTGTTTCTATGATTGGATAACTTGGAAAAGAAACTTCTGATCTTTATGAGTTAGTAAGTTGTAAAATCCAGTCTTTTAAAAAAAAAAATTAAAAATAGATCTAATTAATTTGTAGGCCCAAAATTTTAAGAGAGTAATTTTATAATGTATATATATAGCCTTTCCTTTATGTCATTTCAGTAATAGCATTAGAGTATGGTACTGGTGACCTATTAGCAAACCCTATTCTTAGCTTGAGTGTATGAGGGTGGGGCCAAGTTTCTTTTTAGGTTCACTAGGCACAAAGTCTAAGTATGGTTGTATTCATGGCTTGATCTACATCTGAAAGGTAGGTTTTAATAGTCCACCCAATATGATGAAATTATTTTGATATCTAATTAATCATGAGTCAATCATCTACATATCCTATAGATCGAATGTTGATAAACTAGGGAACTTACCAACAAGCTTGGTCCACAAACTAGGGAGGTTACCAACAATGTGCACTATGTCATACTCAACAGAAAATTAGAATAAAAACCCCTTTGTATTAGGTTGGATCAACACAATATTCTCCAAGAAAGAAACCCATAAGTCTTCTATAGATTTTATAGTGACGACCATAAGCTATAAAACCCTCATATCATGATATGTAATAGTCCTTGTCCTCCTCCTTTAAGGGTTGTAACTGTTGAACATTACCACAGTGTAGGGCTAAGATTATTCCCATATTTGCCTTTTCTAGGGTTGTTTATTCCCAAAGGATTTCCCAGAACTTTGGATTCAATGCCGAAATGCATTCAAAATTGTCCAAACATGACTTGGGACTGACCGAAATTCATGTTTTAGGGTTTTTATTATACAAGTGGTAATTATGGATAAGTTTATTCTCTAAAAATTTGATGCACTTCTCCCATTTATAATTTGGGCTCATCATCTATATTGTATCATGTATCCCTGCAGAATGTCCCTAGGGTACCCATGTCTACTTATGGCTCAATTGATTCCTCTCTACCTAGTATCACTTCATCAATTACATCCTTCACCTTCTTCTATCATTTAGAGTCCATCTCTTACTCTTGCAAATCATTCATGTTAACAACAAATCACATTAACATGTTTATAAAAAATGAAAGTATAATGTGTATGTCCATGATGGTTTTCCCATTTCTAACAAATATATCATCTACGAAGAAAGAATTAGAATTCACTAAAGGTGAAATTTGCAGGTTTAGTAGTAGCTTTGCAACGATTCAAAGATTTATTTAGTGGGTTTAGAATTGGGTCAAGGAATAACACATGGTAGCTAAGAAGGTAATTGCTACAACACTTCTCCATTTATGGGAACCATGAATTAATATTTCTTCTTCTTGTAATATGATATAATGTTGGCCAATGATAATTGATGAAATTGAAATATCAAGAAAGACCAGGGTTACTATGAGTGAAGCTGGTCAACCCTTCATCAAGCTATTCAATCCTTCAATCCATGACCAGGTTCATCTTTGAGAACATAATCACAAGGTTTAAATTTCCTAGAAGTCTGACAATTGATCAACATATGCATGTTATGAGTAGCACTATCACTACCTTGATTAGGAAATTCCTTGTTAAACATAAAAAATGTAGTCCCTACCACCCTTAGTATAATTGAACATTGGTAGCATTCAATAAAATATTGGAGCCATGAATGACCAAATTTTGTAATTCAAATACAAATGATTGGGATGAGAGGGTTCCTGCAATTTTATGGGAATGAAACAACATTACTAAGAGATTGCACAAGTACACACCCTTTGAACTACTATATCATCAAGAAGCTATTTATCTTGCAGAGTTTGTCAAACCTATCATCTATATTCGAAACTCCACTTGTACAACTTAATTATGATGGATGAGTAGAGGAAAGTCCAGTAAAATTAATGCAATTGGAAGAATCTAGGTTTTTGGTTGACTTTCATCAGACTATGGAGAAGGTTAGACATAACGTATGGCATGATAAACACATAAGGAATATGATTTTTTTATAAAGGCGTCCTACTTCTATTACATGATGGCAAGTATTTGTAGAACCCATGAAATATTTAGATATTGGATTATACATTTTGTAGTTGCATAAATCCATTATTCAGGTGCAATTCAAGTGACTCATTGACATGGAATTATTAGACTTAAATGGTTGAATGAAACTTGTGTAAATTCGTATGTGGTTTACCCATGAAGATGTTCTCATGCATTCCTGTGTAACAAAGCAACGTAGGGTAGGATTCTTTTTAATTTTGGTTTCAATTTTTTTTGTATTGTAAAGATTGTATAGGCATATTTTGTTAGGTTGTCATTTAATAAATATTATCATGACAAGAATTCCAATTATAAGTGCTAGTGTTTTTGAAGTTTATGTGGTTGGTTATTTCATTTCAGCCTTAGTAAAATCTGTTGATGTAATTGTAACTTCGGAATGTATTCATTCGTATTTCTTATGTATTGTAACTCGACGTTTATTCCAGGATGTATTGTAATGTATTTGATTCATGTCATGCCTTGATGTTTATTCCAAGAAGTTTCTATAATGACAAAGTCATGTCAAGTCATTATGGGTAACCCTCCTATTGGTCAAGGGTTAAAGTCCCCACAGTTGTGGGGCCCTTGGGTTATTAGACTATCCTAGTGAAGTCGACCCTAGGTGAGTCATTGTAAGTCATGGAAATAGTCTCCACCATTGTGTTACCCTCCTATTGGTCAGAGGAGGAAAATTCCCCACAAGTGGTGGGGCACTAGGTTTATTAGACACTCCTAGAGATGTCAGCTCTAGTAAGTAATTGTTAAGTGAGGCCGACATGTTGGAGTGGGTTCCAAGTGAATGGAAGAATATAAATAGAGAGTGAGAGCCTCTCTATTTATCATACTCATACACACACTCACTCATTGGGGTGCATGGGTGAGAGAGGAGAAGCTCTCTCAGTGTGAGAGAGAGAGAATGCTGCTGTCGGGAGATCATCTTACTGTTTTCTGGTTTTACCTTCGGTGCTGATTCTATCTTTGAGGAAGTTGTGGGGTTTTCTCCTTTATGGTTTGCCCGAGGAAAATTATTTGTGTCTCTTGTCTCTTGTGTTGTGCTTGTGTTTTATTGCTATGCATGTTATTCTCTCAGTTAAAGATGCTAAGATCATAACAGTAGCTTGAATGATAAAAATCTAACATGGTATCAGAGCTAACCTGAGAATAAGACATTGTGCAGATATACAAGCTAGGGATTCTTAATTTTTGGGTCTCTCTCCACAATCCATCAGCAAAAGTATGTTAGGCTGACTCTCCATTGAATGGTGCATCTTTCTGTCGAAGCAAAATTTGATTATGAGCATATTTAGTTTTCGGTGCGGAAATTAGGGCTTTCTATAGAAGAGGAATTTTTGAGTGAGCCCTGCATAGGATTAATATCCTCATAAAAACCGAACTTTAGATACCTGGATCAATATTTTTGGTTTGGTGGAACTCCAAGAAAGTCAAACCCTGGTTTGACCCCGAGCTAGAAAAACCCTAAATACTAAAACTACTAAGTTTTGGTACATTCGATATATTCCAAGATTGGTGAAGGTTCAAGAGCTAAAAATTGCAATGGCCAAATATAAAATACTTATTTACACTGTGTCCAAACATCAGCCTCTGATACACTATATTCAGGGAGATATGATCCCTCCAAGTTAGGGTTCCAGCCTCTTCCATAATTCATCGCTAAACATGACACCTAGTGAGAATTGAAATATGTTGGGCCAAAAAGGTCCAAATGGAATTCCTAAATATGTTCCAGAAGGGGCATGGACTTTACTTTCTGTGGTCAGAATTTCATACTCAGAAGATGAACCAGTGACACGTGGAAGTTCGTACAACTTCGCTGTTCTGAACAGTCCTGTAACAGGTCACCTTGGGAAAAGGATCATAAGCCCCAAATGGTGAAATAAATACTAATGAAACCTATGGTTTTGGATCAGGGACATGAGAGGTTACCTCAGTGAAAAATTTCAGACATGGAGGAGTAGTAATTTTTGAGATATCACAGAAACAGTGACATGAATTTTTGTAGAAGAAATTGGAAAACTAGGGCTTCTTGTTTCGAGAGCTTCCCTCCACTATTTTCAGAAAAGGAGTACATTGGACAACTCCATTTGAACAGATATATCTTTCTATCCAATCATATCTAAAAGATTCCAAGTTTTGAAAATTGTGGTTTCTTTGACAGACCCTATATCAGCCAGCTCCGGAACCAGGACGGACACCTCAAATCGGTAATATCTAATCTTTTGCTATTTTCATTTGAGGTTCTCATTTAAAAGTGATCTATCACATCAGCTCGATGATAATCTTGGTGAATTTGAAAAATTCCAAGTATGGAAGTATATGATGTATCTGAAGAAAATAAATTGGACACCTACATGAGTAGAGAGGTTCTAGTTCCAGAAGGAGATGAGGCTAGAAGACTTACACAAGAAGAACTTGGTCAAGGACAAGAATATCATGGTTGATTCAGTCATAGATCAACTTGTACCACAAATGTGTTCCCTAAATACACTGATGATGTTTGATTACTTGACCAAGCTATTTGAAGGGAAGAACATAAATCAAAAGATGGCTTTGAGAAAACAAGTTGAAGAATGTGAAGATCCAGAATGCAGAACAACTTGAAGTGGTAGAAGAAGAAGAGGAGAATGCAGAAGTGGTGATAGCCATCTTGAATGGCCTCCGAGGATCATGAATCCATTCATGTGAGGAATGTATGGCAGAAGGAAGTGATTACTTTCAGCAGACTCTGGGAAGAAGAAGAAACTTGACTCATAAGAAGAGAAGAGAATATGGGAGCAACTGAATATCAAGCTCTCACCATCCAAACAAGATCCCTCAAGCGATGAGGAATACGAAGGAATCAACTCTTAAAGAACCTCTTATCCATCCTAGCATTTTCATAAGAAACGATGCTATTATGAATGAAGAAGACGATGAAGCTGAAGGATCAAGAAGGAGTCTACCTACGAAACAAATAAAGATAAGTATTAAATTATCATTTCATGATATTGTTTTGTTATGCATTTATTTATATTCAGTTGATGTATTATGCATGTTAGGATGTTTGCATTAATGAGAGTATACTACTAATATGCATGTGATGGGTAAGTAGCTCATGGTGCTATACAAACTCTCCATTGCTACTTATCTAGAATGAAACCTCTTTGCTAACATATTGGATTAGTGCACAATCTCAATGTTGTCCTGGTAGAGATGGAAGGCATCTAGAAAATTTTCGTGAGATATGGATGAATGTTGTATTGGCTAAAGTAGTTGCATGATCATATATTTATGCATAAGAATTTTCCAGTATGAATATTCCTTATGAAAAGTTTCTAACCATACAAATGCATTTGACATGTAGGAAAGATCGCATAAATAATCGCCTACAAGCAAAGAAGAATAAAGACTTGTTCCGAAGAACAAGTGACAATAGTTCAAAGACAAAGAATAATATGACTACTGCAGTGACATCATTAATGCAGAACCTTCCAGCCATGAAGAAGTAACCAAGAAGAAAGGGAAGACCAGTTCAAGAAGAATGATGTCTAGGATGCAGTATCAATCCATGAAGGGAAGTTCGTAGTTCCATCATGCAGTAGATAGAAACATCGTGGGATACAAAGCAAGATTCATAGCACAAGGTTTCTCATGAAAAGAAGGAATAGACTACGAAGAGACATTTGTAGCCAGTAAGAATTGAAATGCATACATGATGAGCTTGATGAAGATCTTAACCTTTGCTACAAGGTTGAAGATTAAATTCTATACACTAGATGGATAAATAGAGTATTAGTAGCATAGGAAGCTACTTGTCACTCCGGTACAGAATGTTTCAGTGCATAGAGTATGGAAGACATAAGGAGTATGATGCTCCACTTTAGAGGGAGTGACTACATAATATCCTGAGGTTCGACATGGTACGATATGATGGATAGATTACTGATGACTCTAGGCTTTACTGAGATTAAAGTGAATTCCAACCTTTGCTTCAAGGCTGAAGGAGGAAGACAAATGATGCTCCGGTTATGTGTCGATTCCCTATTTAGGCATTGAGGTGTGGAAAAAGGAAGTATGCAGTAGAGATCCTGAAGAGGTTTAGGATGATGGGCTGCATAACCACATATATGGCATCGAACTTGAAGCTATTGAGTGTTGCTTCATTAGAGATGGTTGATGCTACGATGTATCATCAGATGATTGGTTCATTAATATAACTGACAAACACGAGACCAAACATTTGCTTTGCTATGAACACCTTGAGCCAGTTCTTGACAGATCTAAGAAATGTTCACTTGATTGCTACAAAGCATGTTCTGAGGTACCTAAGGGGTACAATTGATTATGGGCTCAAGTATGATGCAAATTAGAAGATTAACCTGGAAGGTTATGTTGATTCATATTGTGCAGGCAGTGCTATTGATAGGAAGAGAACCTTAGGGTGTTGCTTCAGTATGGGATCAGGTGTGATCTCTTGGTTTAGCAGGAAGCAATTCCTTTTGGCACTAAGTATAGCTAAAGCAAAGTATGTCGTAGCTTGTTCAACTATCTGTGAGGAAGTATGGATGCAGAAGCTACTATCTGACTTAATTGATCTTCAGTTGGATGCTACTTGTATACATTGTGACAACCAGAGCTGCCTAAAGCTGTAAGAGAATCTAGTGTTCCATGACAAGTCAAAGGATATCGAGATCAAGCACCACTATATCAGGGATATAGTGCAGAGGGGAGTAGTGAAGCTCCATTATGTTGCGACAGAGGAGCAGATAGCTGATGTATTGAAAAATCCATTGGCTAGGGTGAAGTTCGAGTACTTCAGGGAGAAGCTTGGTGTTCTTTAGATAGAGGTTTCCTCTAAGGGAAAGTGATGAGTCTTATAGCCATTCTGACATGGTGAGAGGATTGGTTCCTTCCATGGTTAGATATAAGGGCTGAGCCATTCTGTCATGGCAAGAGGATTGGTTCCTTCCATATTAGATATGAGTGCTGATATCCATAGCCATTCTGACAAGTATGTCAGATATAAGGGTTGAGCCATTCTATCATGGTGAGAGGATTGCTTCCTTCCCTGTCAGATATGAGTGCTAAGCCATTCTAATATGACTGTAGGATTGGTTCCTACATGATTAGATATAATGGATACTGCCATTCTTGGAATGGAGGTAACTGGTCAGTTACCAGGAAAACTCAGTCTAAGGCTAAGGGCCATTCTGATATGACTATGAGATGTGTTCTCATATGATCAAATATGAGTGCATGGCCATTCTGATGTGATAGAGGGATGTGTTCCCACTTGATCAGATATAAGGGCTGAGCCATTCTGTCATGGCTAAAGGATTAAGTTCCTTCCATGTCAGATGTAAGTGCTGGCCATTCCGACGAGTAGGTTGGATGTAAGGGAAACTGCCATTCCCCAGGAGCATGGAGGCACCTAGTCAGTTACCAGGTAGCTTAGTCGAGGACTGGGGGCCATTCTGATATAATTGCTGGGATGTGTTCCCTCATGATCAGATATGAGTGCAATCCCTTCCATCATTGTGAGCAAGATGTGTTCCCACCTGGATGGATGTGAGTGCTATTCCTTTTCACAGATGATAGTAGGTGTGTCCTATCATGGTAGTGATTGTAAGTGCATTTCCTTTCCACAGATGGTAGAAGGTGTGTCCTACCATGCTGGTGGATGTGAGTGCAGTGCCTTTCCATAGATGGCAGTAGGTGTGTCCTACCATGCTGGTGTATGTGAGGGTAGAGCCTTTTCACAAATGATAGTAGGTGTGTCCTATCATGCTGGTGAATGTGAGTGCTGGGCCTTTCTGATATGATTATAGGATTGGTTCCTACATGATCAGATGTGAGTGTTGGGAATGCCTTTCTGAGAAGTAGGTCAGATGTAAGTGCTAGCCGGGCCATTCTGACGAGCAAGTCTGATATAAGTGTTGAAGAAGACCTACATGGAGGCTAGGCATACAACCAACATGAAAAAGGGTTGGATTTGTAGAACTTCCTGTGACGAGAAGAATCATGAGATGGCACCAGTGATGATGATCTAGATCCAGTGATGATGATCTAGATCGAGTGATGATCTAGATCCAATGATGATGATTCAGATTGAGTGATGATCCAAATCCAATGAAGATGATCTAGCAGTGATGATCCAGATCTAGTGATGATGTCCACTGATGATCTATATCAAGTGATGATCCACATCCAATGATGATGATCTAGATCGAGTGATGATATAGATCTAGTGATGATGATCTAGATCAAGTGATGATCCATATCTAGTGATGATGATCCAGATCGAGTGATGATCCAGATTTAGTGATGATGATCCATATCAAGTGATGATCCAAATATAGATGAAGATGACTTGAAGATGAATATGACAAGAACTCAATGATGATCTAGATGATAAAGAGAAGAATACTTGTGCTGATAAATTATGTCGATAGAATACATTCCTACTAAAGAGGGAGTGTTGATGTAATTGTAACTTTAGAATGTATTCATCCATATTTCTTATGTATTGTAACCCGATGTTTATTCTGGGATGTATTGTAATGTATTTGAGTCATGTGATACCCCGATGTTTATTCTGGGAAGTTTCTATAATGAGAAAGTCATGTCAAGTCATTGTGGGTAACCCTCCTATTGGTCAAGGGTTAAAGTCCCCACAGTTGTNACTATCTTAGTGAAGTCAACCCTAGGTGAGTCATTGTAAGTTGGGGCAATAGTCCCCACCATTGTGTTACCCTCCTATTAGTCAGAGGAGGTAAAGTCCCCACAAGTGGTGGGCCACTAGGGTTATTAGACACTCCTAGAGATGTCGGCTCTAGTAAGTAATTGTTAAGTGAGGCTGACATGTTGTAGTGGGTTCCAAGTGAATAGAAGAATATAAATAGAGAGTGAGAGCCTCTTTATTTATCATACTCATACACACACTCACTCATTGGGGCACATGAGTGAGAGATAGAGAGACTGCTGCTATCGGGAGATCATCTTATTGTTTTCTGGTTTTACCTTTGGTGCTGATTCTATCTCTGAGGAAGTTGCAGGGTTTTCTCCTTTATGGTTTCCTCGAGGAAAATTATTTATGTCTCTTGTCTCTTGTGTTGTGCTTGTGTTTTATTGTTGTGCATGTTATTCTCTCACTTAAATATCCTAAGATCATAATAGTAGCTTGAATGATAAAAATCTAACAAAATCATGTGGTCATGGGACCCTAAATATCTTGTTTCATTAAATTTTTGTTTACACCTTGGAAACCTCTTTATTGTCATAGAGTCATCAGTGAGGTCAAGATGGGTTAAAGGTTGGTAACCTATTGAATGAAAGAGTCCCTACAATTATGTATAAAGGGGTTGTGCAATAAACTTGTTTGGAATTTTTGAGATTTAGTGACAAGGCTTCAGTTGACCATTACCTCCAATACACATATAGAGTTATTACATAATTTTATAGGTTGAGTAAATTTCTCTTTTAACTATGCAAATGATATTTACTACCAAGTGTCCAAAAATACATACAAGTTAGTTAGTAATATTTGCACATTTGACCAAATTTCCTAGACAACTCTAGTCATGAAAGTGGACCAACTTAATAAAGTCACCTAACACTTGGTTTGTTTCTCAGTTTCGTTTTTTATTATTATTATTTTTTGCCAGCCTGGATCCTACAGAAATTGCATAAGTACTAATGAGTGATCTTAGTTGCATGCATTTTTGGTCTCCAGTTTTATTTGTTCACTAATTAAAAATTACATCCACAGGATATGTCTCTAAGAGTAAAACAATAATCGTGAGATTAGAATAATTAATTTTGATTGAGTTTTTTGACTATTGAGTCAAGGTAGTATATTATTTATATGGGAAGTTTGAACACAATAGGTTGTTCAATGATGGTTCCATATAGATTTCCACTATTCAGAAACCTAATTTTGAACCATTACACTCCTCTACCTTTAATGTGTTTCTCAATGTCCTAGTATTTGTTGTTACATTGGAGGTTATGAAATGTACCAAGTACTTAATCAATAGGGAACATGTACATACCCTTTCGATAGACAAGGCATACCTTATTCATTTTAAATAAAATTATGCATTGATCAACCTGTCTATGAAGGGTGAAGATGTATCTCATGCACTTAAGGATGCATAAAAGAATGGAAGAAAAAAATAGGGAACCTAGCTTATATGACCACTACGTCATGAATAGCGGGGGTAATGGCACCATGATCTCTTTAATTAACAAACCCTTTGTCCTTTTTTCATGCCAAATGATTGAGGGACACAACATGTGCAAATGTATTAGGGTTAAATGCACCTTGTATGCATTCTCTGTGTTTGAGTTATATGTACAAGGTGTTAAAATTAATTGGTGCAAGTGATTGATGGATGAACTAACTCAATATTGTACCAATACGTCGGACTCATGTTTCATTTGATAAGGGGAAATGGAAACCCCTGTTAGGTTTCAGAACTTTACCCAATGCTAGACATGAACATTATTTGCTTATAGTATAACTCATGGAAGTGCCAATAGGATTGAAGAAAAATGACATTAAATGATATTTCCTTTCTGAATGGTATGATCCCATGATTAAAACCATCAATTATATTTTATTGATCCCATAGACATTGTTGAATACATGTGGGAAAAATTGGTTTGATATGGATCGAGATGACAATTTTCTATGGGTGAGGGTGGATGAACCCACCAATTTTCAACGACAACACTACCCTACTATTTGATTGAATCCACCTTTGATAAGGAGGTTTATTCATGGATAGGGGATAAGAATTCAAAAAATTCAATGAGAATGAACTATATCTTTCCTGGAAAGGGAAAAAAAAGTGTATCAAACTCAAATATGCTAAAGAAAATAAACAGATTTGTGGTTCACTCAAGTTTCAAATTCAACAGAGACACAATCAACCATGTCCCTAAAGCAAATTTATTTTGTTGTTGTGTTGATGCAACCCATTTTAGACACTCCTCACTACTTTGAGAAAGGAATTATAAAATCCTTGGTCTATGTCATTGGATTTTTGGAAGGAGCGACACCCAAGAGATAATGAATGGTTAATCCATCGATCCAGCTACCCCTAAAGGTATCAAACCGACCTCACTAGTTGGAGTCTGCAACTACACTGATCGAAGTACCTACTGATAACTCCTAACCCAAGTAGATGGAAGACTCATTTTTGCACTAGATTCTAATTTTTGGGGCTAAGAATGGATGGGGATTGAGTGAGGAGACAGTAAAGGAATATTAAGTCACTGGAAAAGTCCACTACCCAAATTCTAGTCATCACCATTAAGGACAACCCACTAGAGTCCATTTTTTATATCTTGGGGTTCCTAATGAAGACTGAAGTAGCAAGAAAGGGACCTTCTGATGCTGATGGTTGAATGCAACATGCCATGAAAAATCCCATAATTCTTGATGTCACAAAAATTACATAGCTGGGGATTATTGGTGATACTAACTGGAAAATTAGCAAACTGAAACTTTTCTATCAATGAATTAATTGTTTCTACCTTGATATGGCTGCTAGGAATTAGGTGGTATATATGTTTTCAGCACTATTCTTGAATATATTTAGCATTTTGTATTACTTGAGATTTCTTGTCACTTACTACTACACTATTGTTTTTGAAGGATTGAATCCCATTAGAAGGGCATTTGAAAATTCTCAACTTTTCATTTTGTCTTACATGTTTTGGACTCATGCTGACACATTCGATTCAATTGCTAGGACTAAATAGGATACCAATCTCAATATATATTCAAAATTTGATCTACTTGTATTATATAAATGATAATATTTGAGATAAACAAGTTGACAGGACTAAAAATCATTATTGTAACTACACAACGATGAATGTGTGGGGAAAAAATTTACCAGTTTAACTAATCTATTTTAAAATGGGTACTAATCTGTCAAGTTCCTTGGACATGGCCCAAACCACTTACACACAATCCCAACCTTAATGGGTTCCTGGCATGCTGCATACTTCACCACTGAACCAAGACTACATTGCACTGAACCAAGATTACATTGACAATTCTAAAATTGTCAGGGGCTAAAGTAAGTCAAATTCAATTATGAATTACGTAAATTCAAAATATACAACTTTCACAGGATTTTGGCTTACACTACGTAGTGATGGTGAATCCATTTATTCTTAAGTCGATCGCTGTGTGTACCTACCTTAATTGGATCCTCTGTTGATGTACATGTCGATTACATGAAGTTCTACTTCCATACATCGTTCTTGCTATATCTTCATAATTCTAGATGAAAGGCCTAATTCTTGTAAAAGGTTTGAAATATATTATTCTTAATGAATTTCACTTAAACTAACAATAAAACTAACTACTCTGCTGAAGCAATAAATAGTGTAACATATAAATAGGATACAATAAATAGTGTAACATAGAAATAGGGTATATACTAGGATTGTCTCCTTAATAGTTTGATCTTACCAGCCAAAAAGCCCATGGATATCAAACCTGATCACTATATTAGAAATTATAATGCTTCTTAACCAATGAGATTCAATAAAATAATAATAGTTATAATATACAAATATAAAATATGGTTATGAACAAGGATTACAACCCAATTATGAACAAAAGCAAGAGTCTTTACAATTAATTTGCAGTCTTAATTAACTACTCAATCATTATCCTCCATGATTTGGCATAGAGTTATGGAAAAGTATGTAAGATCATAGATCCACCTACCATGAATAAATAAAATATATATAAGAAATAAGACTTAAAACTTAACACTAAGCATTAATTATGATGATAAATTGTTAATAACATACATGGAGAAGTATTTAAAGATTAATTAAGATGATAAATTGTTCATCAATAAACAACCTAGGTGAAGAAATGTTTATTTGATACAATATAATTCCAAAACCTTGTAGAGTTAGAGCTCATCTACCCAATCATATTTAAGTTAGAATATATGTCACCAATATATATATGAGTATAGAAATTAAGGAAGGTCTAATAAACCATGTTGTTTTCTTTTATTTTCCCATTTATAATTTTATTGCATGTGCTTGACTAATTATGTTCATACATATCCTAGGTAACTGTAATTCATGGATGTACATAGTGCTGATTGTCGTTATCCTGGATCTGTTTGGAGAAAAATGGGTCATAGCATCAACTAAATGGAAATTTAGTTTTGACATTGAGGAATCATGCACATTTCCTAGCAATAATTGAGATTTAGGTGGCCCTTCCATGCCACTAGCTTGTTTATGTGGCTGTAATGTACAAATTTTAACTACTTTGGCTTTACCAAATGATCTCCCTTGTTCCAACGACTTCCCTGCATTTAGGATCAACTTATAATATTTCCTTAAATATTTAAATGCAAACAAACTGAAACAAATGATTTTATGGTTTTCATTTATGCCACATTGTGCTAATTCTTTAAATATAATTTTGTTAATCTTGACAAATTTAACGGTGTATTTAGTATTTTTATCGTGTGATATTGACATCCCACCCTAGAAAATCTCTTCATTTCATCCCCCTAGGGAGGTGTTGTTTTCCAACTATTAGCAATTTGTACTTCCATCATGTGTGTTGATGATTGTTTTGGGCCAACTGTTAGCAATTTGTACTTCCAAGTTTGACCACAAAACAAATATACATTCAATAGTAGCATTGCTGAAATAACACACTGAAATAAGGTCCTATATAAGCATATCCTTCTCCCCATCCTCATTTATATGTCAAAATAGTTGTCAGTTTCAAATCATGTTCATAGATGCTTATCATGGATGATGGTAAGAATTTATCCACATGAATGGTTGAAGCTACACCATTATCACAAGTTTTTAGGCTTTTGTCGCCAATTTAAATTTAGTTTTTGAAATATTTCTAAGTTGCAAAGGTCATTATTAATGGAATTTTTTCATGTTATACATTTAATATGATTGTGCCTTCAGGTGTTTGAATTTATTTTGAAGCATAGATTAAGGTGACTACTTTTAACTCTGTTTGGATCATGCAACATAATTCATGAACTAATTTAAAATTGCTGTCAAATTTATAAAGGATTTGTAAAATACAAGTTGACATTTTAAGTTTGAGTTCATATCAGGCACTCCTAGATTTTAATAGCCAGGAGTGAAGGGTCTATAAATTGATATTGCAGTACCTAGTCTTTTAGTTAACTATCAGATCTTGTTATTTTATAAACTACAACCTTGTGCCATTCAATATAGACTGCAGGTGAAACAAATGTTGTGTTATATTGTAGATAAACCACCAAAGGATGAAAACAATAGAAGAGCATTCAAGTAATTACTGTTTCTTACCCATTTATTTCTTGTTAAATATTTTCCTGTGAAATTGATGCTATATTGAAAACACTTGTAGAAGACGGGGAGGTAGGTTGCTTTCTGCTTAAGCTTGGATAGGCTTGTTTCTATAATAAGCACTTCAATTTTTAGGTAACGCAACTGATATATTGTTGGGTCAGATATCTCATGATGTTTTATTTTAATAATAGAAACATATTTGTTTAGTTCATTTTTGTTCTTAGTCAATGTTTCTTTTTTAGTTTTGTTGTACAAGATCCCAATATTAAAATAGCAATAATGTGTTCTTTAGCATATCTTTTTGAAAATATGGAATTATGTTTACAAGCTCAGAATCATATTTAGGTCACTAAGGTACTTGCTCTATTACTCATAGTTGATGGATTTGCTCTTTTCCTTTTTGGAACCTGATCATTCTCACAATTCTTTATTAGCAGGATATTTTAGCAAGGTATTCAATATACCTTCTAATTTCCAAAATACCTATTTTCCATCGGTAGGAAGTATTTGTAATAGAATTCCATTACTTTATTTCATACTTTCATGGTATGTACCATTCAACTAGAAGGGGTGTATGATCTGAAAATGTTTTCATGTCATAGGTATTGGAAATATCTACCATAACTCAGAGGACATGACAATTGTTTCCACTATGCAGTGTGTAGAAATGAGGGTTACATAGTAGGTATTTGTGGTCTTCATATAAAAATGAGAGCATTGAGTTGAACTTTACTTCCAATTTCTAGGCCTTGGAATTCATATGTTAGCTTGTTGTGATTAAGGGTTTAACTTAGGATGGGAGTATGATAATATTTATCTAAAATGGTCTTGGCTTGTATTCTTTTTATTTATTTATTATTATCATTTAATTGAATTTTCAGTGAAATTTTATCTTACAAATATGGTTGAAAATTGAATGCTAGGTATAATCTCATGAATCAAAATGGCTAGATTGGACACAAATATATCTAAAGGTGTTTTCTTTTGAAAAATTGAGGAAAAATTAACACCAATGGATATGAGTTTAGGGTAGGCTAGATAACCACTTCCTATGTTAGTAAAATCTCTATTTAAATGGATATTTAGATCTGTGAATAACTATTAGTCTACAAGGATGTAGAACATACATTCCAACATCTTTTTTTTCTTTGATAATACAAAAAGGATTGGGTGGATTTGAGTTCCTTTATTGGAGATTTTCCACACAGATCTTGTTTCTATGAGGTTCTACATTAGTGCTTGAAGGCATGCCACACGCATATGTTGTTTTGAGTGAAGAATTATAAGTTGCTATGTCTCATCATTTGAAATTTATATTTTAAATAGATTATCAATTTAGTCTAGAATGTATGAAACAAGATTTCTTAGATTCCCTTTGAATACCTCGTAATATTGTTAACATAGACAAATTCAATGTGCTAAAAGAAAAAAATAAAAAGATAATAATGTTGTAGTTATATTTTTCAAACAATGCTTGGGACTCAATGACATGACATTTATTCATCTAGGGTATTCTCTTTCTTAGGACATGCATAGGAAGACTAATTGAATCTTACCAATCACCTTTTTTTGGGGGATATGGGAAGAGAATGACATGGAGAGAGCCTTGTCTCTATAGGGAAAATTGTGTGGAATTGTAACATGATAATTAAAAATTGAGTTGAATCTCTTAGTGATGACTAGAACATGAATGCCTAATAAGTATTGAACTTACATTTAAGCTTGAAGTTTTATTATCTCAAAATAAAATATTAGAAAAATGAGGATAAATAGATTCATTGTGCTACTTGGTATTTCAACATTGAGAGAAGATAGTTGAAGTATTATCTTTTTTTGTCCAAATTTTAGAACTTCCCACAAGATTTAGCATGACTCAAGTTCATTCTCATTATAATATTTGTTAATTATTTTTCTCTTTACTAGGTTCTCCAATTTAGTGCCAACCATATTAAGTTTGATACTCATATAATCATACAATTGAACGCAAACTTATGACAATAATATTAAATAATTTGAAAAACAATCAAGGAGTTGAGATATTAACCTTATAATGGGTTTCAAACTGTGATAGTTATTGAGCAAATTAGAGGTTTGAAACATACATTCTAATTGCAAAACCTTGTCATAATAGTTTCTGTGAAATATTGGAACCATGGATATTTAAGGATAATCTATTGAGATAGTTGAATTTTTAAAACTCAATACCACTTTTTGGACCATGAATAACATTTTAAAAACTAGGCATAAAGCATTGTATCAACACAAGCATGACAGATGTGACATTTTTGAAACTCATTGTACTTATAAATATATATATTTATATGCTGACTAGTATATCTTGGCGATCAATATTAGAGTTGGATCTTGTTACTTCCTATGATGGTAAATGTAACCAAGTACTTTGATTCTCTTATTAAGTTGTTGTTTTCAATAACAAATTTGGTGTGACCATATTCTATGCTTGGGGTTGACCATATTTGTGGGTTGAACTTTAAGATTTGATAGCTATTGGTCAACAAACTCAATATTATCAAATATTTTATTTCTTTAGAATTCTATAGATATGTGTATAATTTTTATTTTTTAATTATATAGTTTTTCAATGTTTATTTATTTAGACCCCTCAACCATTGAACTAGATGGAATTGGAGGTATAATTTTTTTTAACTAAACAGAAGCCCATTAGTTATCCGATGAGATATGGACCTCATCCGATGAGGTTTCCATAAGTCTAACAACAATGATCCATCACATATTATACTAATACCACCGGAGAACCGACTAGCACTCGTTGAAAATTCGACGGCCAGAGCATCGCACAAACGACAAGGTGAATTTGGACAAAGGAGAAATCACCGTTGGATAAATGACTAAATATTTGTCAGACATTCAACCCATCATCATCAAAAATACGACAAACAATTCCTCTAACATTTGACGATAGAAGCCCGGAATTTTACAAAGGAACTGTCTCACATTCGAAAGAAAGAAGTTGGATTTTCGACAACCTGGGAGTCATAAATTCGATGACGTAGTGCTGAAAGACTTCAGCAAGGGACGTCAAATATCCAACAACACATCGCCGATGACAAAAGAATTTGTTGTTGTCGAATTACCAATAGGCGTCTATCAAATTTCAGACATGGTAGCTGTTGGATTTTGGGCTCAAATTTTGTTGTGTTAGGATATCTACCAAGTTTAGAACCTGACTAAAAACTAGTGATAATCAATCTAAAGACCGTTTACAATGGAGCTTCGAAATTAGATTCATACAACAAAAAAAAGGTGTTCTCAAGCAACAATGAAAATCACAGATCAAGACTAGAACCAACATTATTATTTCAAAAGTCGACCAATAATCAAGAAACAGAATAAATGAAGATTAAGAAGCATTGGAAAACACCATTAAAAGTAGGAATAAGGTTTAAAACAAAGGATTCCATTCATAGATACAGACTCATCAGTTCTAAATCAATCAAGTATTGATTCCTAAATCATTAATGGATTTACAATAGTTATAGCTATTTAATTCTATTCAGATCAAAATATTAATTTCTATAGTAATAATATTGTACATGTTAAATAAACTTCAGAGAAATGTAGATATTTGTTCTACAAAAAATTCATACATAATACTGCCTAGAATTATAAATGAAATTCAACTTTTTACAAATACATCCTACTATACTAGAATCATTCACAAGAAATAGAGTAGGAACCTGGCACCAATGTTAGGAAAAAAGAGTGGAGAAGCTATTCCTCCCAACCAATTCCTAGAGAAGCCAAATTACTTGCTTTAGAAACCCCGAGCCTGTTGGCTAACCCACAAGAGAAAAATATCTTAATGTGCCATCTCTTGCATTATACAGATGTTAATCCCTATCCAATGCTACCCTCCTGTTGCTCAAGGTCATACTATTGAAATAGTATTTTTCCTAGGACTTGGTCATTTATGAGCCTCTTGCTCTTTAGAAAATCAACTAGGAGTGCAGACCTGATTTTTGGGGATGATGCCTCTTGCATATTGAGTTCTCACTCATTTGTATTTTCCACTTATCATTTTCCTCTTGCGGGTTAGCAAACACTCTTTGCACAACTATAGAAAAGTTTTTTCCCCTTCAACATATTTTATTTAATAGGGAATGTTTTATTACAACAAGTGTTTTATTCTCAACCTTCTTGTCAAAAAATAATAAAATAATAATCAAAGTATTTTCCAACAGAATTAATAATTATCAATTCAGGGGGTATTACATACGCCTCCCATTACAACATAACACCGTCCTTAGTGTTATAAATTTTTCTTTTATTCATCCATGTCATCCTCTTGGAATAATATTGGATATGCCTCATGCATATTACTTTCCAGCTCCCAAGTAGCTTCTTCCTAACTAAGGTGCTTCCATTGCGCCTTTACCTGTTTGATGGTATGGTTCCAGAGTAAAAGTTCTCTCCTTTCAAGAATGCGCTCTAGTCCCACTTGAAACTCTCCCTCTAGTTCCACCTAGATTACATTCCAGTCAATCACATGAGAAACATCATGAACATATCTTTTCAATATAGGAATGTAAAACACATTATGTACTTTAATACTAGGTGGTAGGGCTAATTGGTATGCAACCAACCCTACCTTAGCTAGAATTTCAAATGGAATGCAATACCTGGCTGCCAATTTATTATACTTTCCCAATATCAAGGTACTTTTCTTGGGATTTACCTTTATGTATACATGATCACCCACCTGGAACTCTCTAAGATTTCTTTTTAAGTGAGCATAATTTTTCTTCATGTCCTGGCCAACTTTCAAGTTTTGTTGTACCTGTTTCACAGTTAGTTCCATATCTTATAATAAATCAGGTCCTAACATTATTCTATAAACATGAATGCTCCATGAGATTGGAGTATTACACTTACACCCATATAAAATTTCAAATGTACTCATACCTGCAGAAACTTGGAAGTTATTGTTATAATCAAATTTAACAAAGTGTAGGTAGTCTTCCCACTTACCTGGTTTGTCCATAACATGCATTCTTAGCATGTCCTATAGAACCTAGTTTACTCTTTCATTCCACCCATCCCTTTGTGGATTATATGCAGTAGTGAAATTTAATTGGGTACCCATGCCTTTAAACAACGCTTTTGAGAATTTACCTATAAACTTTGTGTCTCTATATGAGATTATTACCTTCAGTACGCCATGTAACTTGAATATTTCTTTCATGAAGATGTCTGCAATATTAGCATATATGTAGTTAGATTTGACCGGTATAAAATGTTAGTATATTTAGACACTTAGGAGTTAGTTAATATAAACTTGTGTAATATATTGGTTAGTTAAAGTGTGTTTCTTTAGTATGCATTAGTATGAATTTGTAAATATTTAATCTGACGGTCACGATATGTTCTAGACATAGAGTGATCCAACGGTTCAACTTCACTTAGATCATACCTACCATAGATCTATGGCTTAACACCCGATTGGTCCATGATAAATATTTAATGAGAATGGAGGGTCCTTCGCTAGTTGATCAATTATGAAAAAATCACTTTTAACTTCTTTCTTTTGCATAATAAATTGCACCAAGTAGCTAATTGGTTGGGGCTGTGGAATGTTTCCCCCTCAAGGGTTTTAACCACTTGAAAAAATCTATTTGTTGATATGTGCTATGCTTGTGTGAGTGGATTCTCTTCATTTTCAGTCCTTTGGGAGTACCCTATGTACCCAAACATGGTATCAAAGAGTTTATGAAGAGACGCTTCAGTTGTGATCTAGATATTGAACTGTTGTTGCCGAAACTTTGAAAGGGTTTATGGTTCTATATTTTCTATGCATTTACGGGCTATGGGATATGTTCGGTTGCATTCGGAGCTTAGTTTAAATTTGGAAATATTTTTTGTTTCACCGAAAACTATTTTTGTTTGCTCCAAATACGTCAATTTCATCACATCTGAAGGTATAATGTTACATCGGATGGTTTTAATTTTTTTAAATCTCTCATATTTTATTAGTTTTATTATTAGATTTTTTTTTTTTTTTTGGTCTCAGATTGTTGCCTTCCATGTCTACATATGCTCTTTGTCATGCACCTTGCACGATCATGACGAATCAGAAATAGAAAAGGAAAGGGTCTTTCTCAGCTGCCTATGCTCTTTGTTGTGCACCTTGTGTGATCACGTTGAATCAGAAACATAGAGAAAAAATAGACTTTTCGGGTAATCTAATGATATATAACCCCATAAGCGTGGAAATTTTTTTTGTTTCAGTTTATGGTGTGATTTGTAGGAAAAGAGGCAAGCATGAAGACCAAAAAAGAAGAGTAAAAAAAAAGGGCCCCCTTCCTCCTTCCCTTCTTTTATGTACCTTTTAATCTTAGCTCACTTGGTTCAAAGTTTCTTTATTCCTTAATAGGTCTTGAGTTCAAGTCTTATTAAGTTACTTTTTTAATAGTGCATGCAATTTCTATTTTTAAGTTACTTTCTCATAAAAGTGTATCTCACTTAAATTAAAAATAAATTAAAAAGTGCGTCACTTAAGTCCTTTAGTTTATTGTTGCACTATTTAAAAGTAACATCATTGTAAAAATGAAAATCACTTTTTTACAAAAATTTTCACTTAAAGCAAATTTCTTATAAAGTGATTGTCAAACGTTAATCTTGAGAAGAGGGGGGTTATTTTTTTAGTTGGTTAATTTAATATCTATCACGTTACTATTAGGAACATCTTCAACATTTTCTTTGATCAAGCATAACTTCATCATACATAATCAGTTTCCAGAGCTGTTTTTTTTTAAATAGCCTGATTTTTTGAGCTCTTTGCATCCAGACAATTGGTTTTTATTTTTCAGCCATTATTTTTCAATATGGCTGCCCCTTGTGATATTTTACTTACCAGTTCTAACTATTTTTCATGGAAATATCATATGGAGGATGTTCTACGAAGCAGAGGACTTCTTCAAATTACATCAGGGAAATAAACATAACCCATTGATCATGAAAAGAAAATAAAATGGGAAAATATATGTGATGAATCTCGTGGATTGATTGGGATGTCAATTGCTACTAATTTGCGATTCTAAATATCTGGAATCAATGAACTTGATAAATCTTGGGAAAAGTTGGAATCTGTGTTTGGTAAACACAATGAAATTCGAGGTCATCAAATTGAAAATGAGTTGATTTCTCTAAATCCAAGTAATTTTCATGCATTCAAGATTATTTATCTAAGTACAAAACTCTTAGACTCTTATGTGAAGAATGAAATATTAAGAGAGAAGACAAACAATGTATTTATGATATTCTTTCCAAAATTGGACCTGAATATTCTATTTTTGTATCGACATCTTACTCCATGAAAGAATCCTTGAATGCAACTAGATATGAAGAGCCCAGTCTTTAATCCTTTTGTGAGTCCTTGATTAGAGAGAAATATAAGCTCATACATCTTGGAATAATTAGCAATGCATATACATCTCGGAAAGCCTTATTGTCCCAACATAAAGAAAATTCCAAGCCTCTTAAGAAATAAAATTTTCGCAATAATAAGCCAAACAAGGGTCCCAAACCCTCTCAATCAGCTCCTTCTTTAAAAAATGACAAAGGGTCCAAGCCAAAAGGAAAGAAGACTAAGCGTCATTGCAACTATTGCAGGAAAGATAATCATGATGAATATAAGTTTTTTAAGAAGATGACAGCCTTGGAAGCAACAAGGAAGAAGCACCACATCCTCCTAGATTCATATTTAGAATCTACCTCTCATGGACATGCACTTTGTGCTTCTATTTATTCTTATACTACATATTCTTCTTCTACTCAAAATGAATGGCTCATTGATTCTGGAGCATCTTATCATATGTCTAAGGATCAAGCCATATTTTCTACTATGCATGAATGTAACACCAAACACATATTTGTTGGTGATGATAGATCTCTAAGTGTTGTAGGATCTAAAACACTTCTAGTAGAAAATGGTCATTTTAGTGATTTACTATGTGTTCCAAGAATTTCCTGCAATTTGTTGTCAGTCTATCAAATCACTCATTCTAGTAAAGGTAAAATTGTAATGATTACAGCTTACCAAGTTGTAATTAAGGATTTTAAATATCGTCAACATGTCCTAGATACTAGAATTGTTGATGATATTACGAGGTTGTATAAATTTAACAACTTTGCGTCATCACCGTTTCCTTCAGTTTTTGTTGCTCATAGTGATAACTTGAGAAAACTTTGGCATGAGCGATTTGGTCACTTAAATTATTGTTCATTGCAACAACTATGTAAAAACAATATGTTGGCAGGTCTTTCGATGGTATCTTGCAAGGATGGTGTTTGTTATAGTTGTGTACTCGAAAAACATCATCGAGGCAATTTTGACAAATGTTCATCTTGGCATGCCTCGATTCCCTTGGAGCTCGTGCATAGTGACTTGTGTGGTCCTCTTCCATCTGCTTCTTTTTCTGGTTTCCAATATTACTTAACTTTCATTGATGATTTTTCCAGACACACTTGGGTTTATTTCCTAAAACTTAAGAGCAAAGTATTTAACATGTTCTTGACCTACAATGCCCTTGTTGAAAAACAATTTGGTAATCAAATCATTAAGTTAAGATCAAAAAATGGAGGAGAATATGTTAACAAAAAGTTCACTACATTCTGCACTGAACAAGGAATCCAACAACAACACATTGTTCCATATGCACCACAACAAAATGGTGTAGCTGAACGGAAGAACCACACTTTAAAAGAAATGGCAAATTGTATGATCCAGTTTAAGTGACTTAGTCTTCAATTTTGGGCTGAAGACATAAATTGTGCAAATTACATAGTTAATCGCACCCCCACTAAAGTTTTACAAGGTATAACACTAGAATAAGCATGGAGTAAAATTAAACCAGATGTCAGTCACTTCTGTGTGTTTGGTAGTGAAGCATGGGCTCACATTCTGGCTAAAAAACATAAAGAATTGTAGCCTAAATGTGAAAAGTGCATATTTTTTTGATATTCTGAAGATGTAAAAGGTTATAGAATTCTTCAGCCACATTATCATGATATAATCATTAGAAGAGATGTTAAATTTGATAAAAATCTCTTGGCCCATGAACTTAACTCGACAGCTATGCCATCTTTGGTCTACAATCCCGATTCAGTGAGTGTGCCTTATTCTACTCCAACTTCTTTGAAATATTTCCCACTCCACTTTTTGATGATGATAGTAAGGATGAAAATACACCCACTCCTTCTCATATTCCTCCAATTGTACCAGCACCATTGCTTCCTCGGTGGGTCTGTTCAACATGTGAAGCAACTAGTGATATTTCTAGTGATCCTAGAGATCAACGTCGAACACGTTCTTTGTTCCAGCAAGCCTCTTCTCTTTTGACTCAAGTTTCAAAGATCATGATCCAGAAAATTTTGCAAAAGCTTTAGGAAATCCAAATTGGGATGTGGCTATGAATGAAGAATATCGTTCCTTAATGGAGAACAATACTTGGGATCTTGTACATCTTTCAAAAGGAAGAAAGCATGTCATATGTAAATGGGTTTATAGAAATAAGTATGCATGAGATGGAAGCTTTAAAAGACTTAAGGAAATATTAGTTACCAAAGGTTTTCCCCAAGTTGAAGGGATTGAATACAATGAAACCTTTGCTACTGTCACAAAAATGAACTCCATCTACCTTGTTCTTTCCCTTGCATCCTTACATAACTGGGAAGTCCATCAAATGGATGTCAAGTACACATTATTACATGGTGATTTAAAGGAGGAAATTTACATGAAACAACCTCCTGGATATGTTCAGAATAACTCTAGCCTTGTATGTCTCCTTAAGAAATATTTATATGGCCTTAAGCAAGCTCCTAGAGCTTGGTGTGCCAAAATGGATAGATTTCTCCTTGACAGTGGTTTTTCTAGATTCCATTCTGACCCCAATGCATGATAATTTACCCTTTTGAGTAACAAGCCAATTAAAATCAACGCATAACAAAATGAATTACACTCTTTTACTTTATAGGGTGCACTAACAAGATTAGGTTTTAGGGTCTTGGAATAGTTCATTGTGAGTAAATTCTCCAAGACCACTAAATGAAACATGTATGTGTCTGTCCAGGTGAGAGTGTGAAATTACTTGGTATAATTAGTGTTTCTCAAGATCCTCCTCTTACAAGGGTGTTAAGCATGAGGCAGTGTGAGCAGTTAATGATTAGGATGACCCCTGGTCATAACTGAGTAGCACCGAAGATGTTTCTAGGATTGTATTCGTATATGGGGGCTCTTTCAGGAGTTTTGGGATTTTCTACCCTACCCATATGATCAATCCGTCCTGTGATTATCTACCTGAGCATTGATTATATTGAGGTGACCTTAGTTTCCTTACCTATTTTATCGAGGGGGTACTTTGCAGAGGTTATTCTGTAGGTCTCCTGGCTAGGTAGGGGTCAAACAGCACAGTCGCTATATGCTTTGAAGTTAAGGGCCACTATAATTGGTTACAAACCTCCACTTGTTGTGTATGGGAGTCTCAAGCCTCTCCTAGGTGAGACATACCTACTTCATTCAGAAGATCACATATCCTACCCTTGTTTGCTTGTGATTTGGCTTTACATTGTATAGGTGTATGCTCTGTGCACGCTAGTTTGCCTAGGGTTTGCAAAATTAGAAAGAGTATTTTTCATTTTCTGAGTCATGGTGGATTCGGGTGCGACACTTCACCATTCTTGTCGTTTACCAGGACTTCTGCCTTCCATGTCTCCTCTTCCTTTGGGAGAGATAAATAGACAGTCTGGGAAGATTACTTCTCACATTGATTCACACACAATGGGAGATCACGAGGATGAGATTCCTGAGATGTCTTCTCCACCTCAAGAGGTTGGGGAGGAAGATCCTAATCCTGTATATGATCCTTCACTAGAAATACCTTCACATTATAGTTATGATCCCTCATTCACAGGTCATCGGTATTGGTTTCTGGGCGATGAGACTCATCATGAACCCAACCCACAAGCACTAGTCATGTTCGTTATGGCATGCCTGAGATCCCTGCACATGATTCGACACATCATGCCAAGTAAAACATTAAACCTAGCACTACACCTGGGGGCACTCCTATTCCTTTCCATGCAGAGATATTTGGGAGCACTAGTCACATTGCACCTTCCATCCCAGTGGTGGAAGCTATGTCACATGTTCATCCTAGACCTAATCTTAGTAGTCATATTCGGATACCAGAACCAAGGCAAGTGACCATGACATCCCTTCACATTTCCCTTCGTCCTCAATTCCTACTCCTTCGAATGCATTTTTGACAACCCTTCCTCCCCCTCATTCACATGGTCCTTCGGGTCATAATGTTGCTACTAGTCATGTTCATACTGCGACTGCTTGCATAGTAGTATCTCGGAGTTAAGTATCTCTTGTTGTCTTGGAAGGTCATATTCATGTTTCTATATCATCTTATGGTCCATTACAAGGAGTTCCCCATATCCCTACTTATGGAGCTTCTCATGGGACATTCCATGGGACATCTTATGGAGCTTCTCGTGGGACATCCCATGGGACATCTTATGGAGCTTCTCATGGACAATCTTATGGATCATAGTATGGACAGAGCTATAAAACTTATGGAAAACCCACTTAATCCTCTAATTATGACTTTGTATCACTGCATAGTCAAGGTACACCACATCATAATGCTTCCATGTAGCTCTACACGGGTCAAATGGGAGGAGGACATTATGGCCAAGGCCACGGTATTTACAGTAGTCGGCCTTATATGAACCCAAACTATTAGGGAGCATGTCATATACCAGTTCAACCTAGGATCCCTTTCCTCACAATGTTAAATTTACCTGACTTGTCGAGACTAATGAACGATTCGGTATCTCATGACCCGGCTTGGCTGGCTGTCCCTAACAATATTCCCTTGGACATTCCCAAATTCGAGGGGAAAGCAGGAGAAGATCCTAGAGAACATGTCACTACCTTTCACCTTGTGTTCTCTTCCAATTCCTTACAAGATGACTCAATCCATTTAAGACAATTTCAATGCATCCTCACCGGGCCTGCAGCGAAATGGTACATAGAGTTACCGAGGGGGGCATTTGTTTTGTTCGATGACCTCTCTATGACTTTCCTCAATCACTTCCAACTACCTGTGCATTATGACATTGTTACAGAACTCTTGTCGACATTTTGACAAAACAAAGCCACACATATCTCAGACCATATCCAAGAGTGGTGTAGACGGAAGAGATTGATGAAATCTTTCATACCGCTGGAGTTTCTCCTTGAGTGGTTCCTTAAATTATTGATACCTTACATCACAAAGGAAATTTATACATCTGGAGTCCAAAACGAGGAACAAGCAATTTTTAGGGCATAGGAATTGGATTTGATTTATGCTCAATTTGGACTGTTATATGAGATCATACCTAACACTTTGTGTTCTAGTTTCAATCCTAAGATCAAGCCTGGACCACATGTCGATGGCATTGTGGGTTGTAGAAGTACCAAACCTATGGATTCAATTGTGAAACAAGTGAGTCAATTGTTTATTAATCAATCTACTTCAGGACAAGCCATGGCTTGATGTCAACCCATCCAAATGGCGAGTGTACTTTCTGTGCAATCGTCAGACCAGAAGGGAAACCAACAGCCTGAAAGGAATAAGAAAATGGGTAAAAACAATCGTAAGGGTGGGAATTTGAACGAAAATGCCAATTTTAATGACAAGAATTCCCACAATGTTGGGGGGGACAAGCAGTCTAAATGTAAGGTTAAGTTTCCTTGCAAAATGTGTAAGGATGACCACCTCGCTCACTTGTGCCCTCATATGGAAGATGTCTTGAGGTTCATAGCACAGGGCCCAGCTGTGCTGACCAATCCTTTACCCCATAATCAAAATATGAACTCGAGGACCCATGATCCTCATTGTGTGTCGGGTGGAGATCAAAATCTATCGGAAGCCAGCACTGGTCATGGTTGCATCAACATGGTGCATGCTACTAAGGTTGTGACTCGTGAGAAAGACTACAGTTCATCACAACTAGACCTTGGAAAGGAACCCACTCCAACCAAGATCCCTTTGCGTATTGAAAACCCTATGGATAAACCTGAGATTGCACCTCGCATTGCTAAGGGAGTCCTAAAGCATTCAGGGCACAATCCTAATGCCCGATCCACCCATAACTATTCTGTTGTTGAGGATAAACTATTCTGTTGTTGAGGATTTGGGCCAAACTCCTTATGCGATGTCTGCACTTGAAGTACTTCAGAGTTGTCCTTTGCAAAGGAAAGCTTTTCTTTCTGGTCTTGGGGTTAGTGATGATAGTTCTTCTTTTGTCATCAAATTTGAAACCATGGGACTACAACCTCACTTTCATTACTACATGTCTCTCTTTACTCATGTAGAGTGTCTTAACATGACCATCAAATGCACTGTGACTGATGAAGGTGTTGCTGCTTCCATGATGTCTTTGTCATGTTGGAAGGGTTTGGGTTCTCCTAAGTTGTCTCAATCCACTAACATGTTGATTTACTTTGATGGTAGATCATTTTGGTCACACGAAATTCTTCCTTCTCTTAAGGTTTGTTTGGGAGGGAAGACCGTCGCGATCGAGGTCGAGGTGGTTGATGCACCCCTTGATTGCAATATTTTACTAGGTTGGAATTGGATGTATAGTATGCAATCCATAGCCTCTTCTCTATTTTGATTAGTATGATTTCAATTTAATGGCAATATTGTTATGATTGACCAGACATCATTCAAAAATTCGAGTGTTAATGCATCATTGGGAGCTTCTATCCCGATTATCAATCATTCTTAGTCGACAATTGGGAGTGTGGGTGTAGGTATGTATCCATCCCTTATGGGGACCTTTATTTGTACTACACCCATTCTTATGATTGGATATAGTTTTGGTGGGGCTTCATATTCATTGAATTCAGTGTCTTTTCGCACCAACCATATGGAAGATCCTTGGATTCTTCCTTCACCGAGTCCTTCGAATGGACCTATAGAAATGGATCTGCCATTTCCTGCAGCAATGATAGCATATCAAGCAGATCTTGATTGTGTTCCAGAGCCTAGTCCTTCCTCTTCATGGACAGAGGAGGAGGACCCGTATGTGCTACCTGCATGGGCAGTTGAGTCCTATCACGCACATGTCTTCCTTGATGATGATGTTTTTCCATTAGATGAAGCCATTATTGAGGCCATGTCTGGGGTTGAGCCACCTTGGTAAGAGTTACATAATAGATCCTATTTTCTTCTTGAGCTTGACCGTTTGGAGTGTGAGAACTTTAGGGAGATTCTTAGTGAGAAGATTGGTAGTCTCGTGGTTCCATTGAGCTCTCCTGGTCAGATGGTTGATGGGAACATGGCGAATATATCACCTACTATTCCTATCAATATATCTCGCAATCTTGGAAAGATTGAGAATGTCTATATTGGGGCAGACTATTCCCATGATGAGATTCAGGAGTATACTAAGTTGTTCAAAGAGTTTCATGACATATTTTCTTGGTTGTACAAGGAAATGCCAGGTATCAACCCTCATATTGTCGAACATGAAATTAAGACCTATCCAAATGTGAATCCTATTCAACAAGGTTTGCATGTGGTGAATCTTAGAAAATCACCTGCCATTAAGGCTATGATAGAGAAGCTGTTAAAAGCCAGTTTTATCTATCCCGTTCCCTTGACGTAGTGGGTTTCAAACCCCATTTTGGTTCATAAGAAGTAGGGAACGTTCCGTATATGCATTGATTTCCATGATTTAAATCATGCTTATCCTAAGGATAATTTTCCCACACCATTTATTGATCAAATTTTGGATTAGTGTGCGGGAAGCGAGGTATTTTCCTTTATGGATGTCTTTTCTAGATATAATCAGATTCAGATCAAACCTGGGGATCAACACAAAACTATATTTATTTTTCCTTGGGGTATGTTTGCATATCGGAAGATGCCTTTCAGTCTTAAAAACACCAGAGCCACATTTCAGTGGGCTACGACCTTGATTTTTCAAGATCTCAAATCAATTATTGAAGTCTTTTTGGATGACCTTACTGCTCATTCTTGGCTGTGAGTGCATCATCCCTACCATTTGAGATTAGTATTCGAAAGATGCCGCCACTACCTGTTTAGGCTAAATCCCCATAAGTACATATTTTGCGTGAAGTCTAGTCACTTGCTAGGGTTCATTGTTTCCAAGGAGGGTATAAGAGTTGATTCCTTAAAGGTTGAGGCAATACTTCAATTGTCTCCTCCGTGCAATATTAGACATCTTCAATGTTTGCAAGGCATGGAAAATTTCTTACGAAGATTCGTGCTTAACTCTGCCAATATGAATAAAGGATTTATGCATCTTTTAAATAAGGACACTAGCTTTTGTTGGGATGAGAGAGCCCAAGAGTCCTTTGATGCTCTTAAGCGAGCCTTAGCATCGGCCCCCATGCTTAGTCCACCCAACTATAGCCGTGAATTTTTTATTTATCTTGCCGCATCCGTGGAGACGATTGATATGGTTTTGGTTTAGGAGGATGAGGAGCTCCATGAGCATGTCATATATTATTTGAGCTGGAACCTTATAGATGTGGAGATCTATTATTCCCATGTGAAGAAACTTTCCTTAGCCACAATTCATGTGGTTCAAAGATTGAGACACTACATTCTCCTTCGCTAGACCTTGGTGGTATCTCATGTCAATCCATTTCAGTTCATCCTCACTAGAAGGATGATCAGGGGAAGGTATAATATGTGGATTGTTATTTTGCAAGAATTTAGTCTCGAGTTTGTTTCGGTGAAATCGAAGAAATAGTTGATTTTTGCGGAGCTCATTTCTCATTTTCCAGGTGAGGAGGAGGAGGAGGTTTATGAGGATACATTTTTCGATGAGCATATTTTCCTTATCTCAACTTTGGATCCATGGTATGGGGATATCATCATATATTTACAAACGTTGAAGGTCCCTACTCACATTTCACGGGATGAGCGACGGCGACGATGACGATAAGAACTACCTTATAGTGGATAACACTTTGTACCATCGTGGGCTAGATTCCATTTTACATTGTTATTTAAACCATGAAGAGGCTGAGGTTGTGCTGAATGATTTCCACGAAGGGATGTGTGGTGGCCATTTATCCGGGCTTTCTACAGCCCAAAAAATCTTGAGAGTAGGATATTTTTGGCTGTCGATCTTCAAAGATTGTGTCAATGCGGTCAAGAAGTGTCACCCTTGCCAAGTGTTTGCACTCAATATGCACTCACATCCTTCCCCATTACATTCGATCATCACCGCCGGTCCCTTTACCAAGTGGGGGATCAAATTCATGGATTGCAACCCAGCTTCAACTGGGGGGCATCATCATATTATAGTGGATGTTGATTATTTCATGAAATGGGCTGAGACTATGCCCACGGTTAAATCTGACGATGAGACAACCACACATTTCATATTCAACCAAATTATTACACAGTTCGGCATTCCAAAAGAGCTTGTCACTGACCATGGTAGGCACTTTCAAAATAGAATGATGGAAGAGTTGGCCTCGAAGTTAGGGTATAAGTAGGAGCACTCCTCTTCTTATTACCCTCAGGTGAATGGACAGGTTGAAGCAGTGAGCAAATCACTTAAGTCCATTCTCCAATGAACCATCATACAAAGCAAAACAAATTGGCATATCATGTTATATATGGCTTTGTGGGCTTATAGGACCATGGTTAAGACTACCACCAATTTTTCTCCATATCAGCTTGTACATGGAGTGTAGTTTGTCTTGTCATTTGAATGTGAAATCCCTTCATTGAAGCTATCTATAGAGCTTTTACCAGACACTTCCACATTGGAGGAATGTTTGGTCCACTTAGAGCAGCTTGATGAGCAGCGCTGAGATGCCTTAGTGGCTCTAGAAGTAAATAAGTGTCAAGTTAAGGTCCAATATGATAAGTCTATCTGTCTAAGGAGGTTTAGTGAAGGTGATTTGGTCCTTTTTTGGGATCAAGCTAAATAACCCTTGGGGGCATGGAAGTTTAATCCCATGTGGCATAGTCCTTACGTAGTCAAACTTGTGTTAGAGAAGGGTGCCTATGAGCTAGTGGATTATGAAGGGATGACCTTGGAGAAGCCTAGAAATGGGCTCTATCTTAAAAAATACTATGCATGATCTTCAGCCAGGGATGATTATTGTATATTATTGTACAACTTTTTACATAGTTAGGTTTTCTTATGGTGATCGGGTTTGTTGATTAGCTTTCATTTTTTATGGCAGATGTCAATGGATTCTTCCACTTACATAGGATTTGCTGATGGTTCTAGCCGCCACACTCAACAATTATCCTCTACTGCTTGGGTTATTTATACTCCTATGGTTCAGGTATTATCTTCAAGAGGCGTGTGTTTACGACTTTCTTTGAACAATGTTGCTGAGTATAGTGCCATTATCAAGCTATTGCGGGATGCCATTTCACATGGCGTTCTCTCTCTTGGGGTACATCATGATTCATAGTTAGTAGTTTCATAGCTTAATGGCTTGTATCGTATTAGGGATCCGACATTATTAAAAATATTCTTACGTGTGATATTGTTAGAATGGTAATTTGACAACATAACATACATACATGTTTCAAGAATTTTTCATCAAGTTTCTCACTCATATGCTAACTATGTGTTAGATTGGAATTTGTTTCATACACCATAAGTGTATCAAAAACATACATTTTACACACATGTAAATAAATAGAATCGTTCATCATAAAAAAAAATCATTAAACATCCAAAATGTGACCTCATAATACATAAGTGTCATAATACAAAAATGGGGACTTCCGAGCTACCAAAATATAATACATGGTAGTACAAAAATGAAGCACTCTCAGGTCTTTAAGCCTGTGGAGGAGGAGGGGGGTTCTGATCATGGTAGCACACCATGGCTCTAGCTAGTCATCAGAATAACCGAACCCATGCTTGTGGTACACCAACCACCTGACATTGCATGGCCTTAGGCAAGTCCTCGACTTGCGCCATGGGTACACTGTGTGTCAAGGATACAAGTTTTGTGTGGATGCTTTGGAGTTTCTGCTCCACATCCGCACCCATGATATAATCTCCTCTTCCCCTCCATTTATGACGAGGGAAACCATCAGACCTCCATGGTCCAACATCTGCATACACATGATAGATTTTCACTATGTGTCGTCACACCAAAACATGTCTTTTGAGTCAATATATCAAAAAACAAAAAACAAAAAAATTCAAAAAAATTTAAAAAGAGGGTTTGGGATTCATTACCTATATCACCATACGCTGCTCTTGGTGGTAGGGGCACATCCGGATCTACCTAAAAATCTATTCCTGCATAGGGATAATCATCGATGGCAATGATCTGCTGCCGCCACCATGGAAAGAAGTCAGCTGGGTAGGGGTTAGACACCCTACCTTTGCCCAGTCTGTGCATAGAATTTTCCCAACACCATTGGGCCATATCTTGAACCCCATGGGGAGGAACGTCAACTCTAGGGATTAGCCTTGGTACACGCTCAAAGAAGAACGTGCGCAGTATGCATCCGAAACTAAAGTTTCGTACCCTACCTATCTTATAGTCACTAAGTTGCTGATTCATTTTACTCAATAGCACAGTGCTCCAGTCATACACTATGGGTCTCATGCACTCCACTGCATATAACATCAATGGTTGTGAGGCCTGGTGGAGTGATGCTAGACCAGCTATCGTGTCGAGTGCCAATAGTATGGCCTTCAGTTCTAGTACCTAGATGGATTTTGTCGAGATTTGAATCCCAACCTTTTTTGTGTCCAAAAAATAGTATACTGTAATGTACTCATCAATGGTGAGGCCACCTCCAGGCCGACGAGAGAATAGGTTCACCACCTCTCCCCATCGGGGAAATCCTATAATGAAATATATGTCCTCCACCTCTATAGTGAGGGACATTCCGTCGATATGAAAGGACTCTGAGTCTGGATCTCAGTAGTCTACTAAAATTTGTAGGAGTCTTTGTTTGTCCCTCAGGATGCCAAGACACCAAAACTTGTATAGCCCACATGCACGTAGAGCTTGTTGAGTCACTAAATCACCCCAAACAGCCTCTTCTACATCTCCATGTTCCCTCTCCCTCCATTCTAGAACCATCCTACAAATTAAAAGTAGTTTTTGGTCAATATTTGCCTTAAAAAACCTTGTGTGTGGCTGCATATGTAATTGTTTGAAAAACGGCCATGGACGTACGTAGTTTTGGGCAGTTTTTCGCCATATATCCAGCCCTATATGTGGGAAAAGCCCCGATATCCACGTGGGCCAAAATGACCAATTTAGACTAGCCTAAAAATCAAATTTGACAATGGAAATCGAAAAAACTTGCATGAAAATGGAAGATGAGGACATGAGATGTTACCTGGAACAAATAGTGTCGAATTTCACCGGACGAAGCTCCCGGATTTTGCATGGGAAGTTCTAAGCTCAAATGGGTAAAAATTTCAAATGATATGTAATTTTTGATTTTTTTACTCTTTATAGAAATTTTTTGAAATTTTTGAAATTTTTTACCCCCTTTCTATAGTTTTGAACCGTTTCTGACTGTTTTGGACCGTTTTGGACTAATTTGATGACGTAGGAGTCCATTTTGAGCACTGTTTCGACCATGGTTTTGACCTGTTCATGCCGCTTTAAGGTATTATGTCTAAACTAACATATAGGTTATATTTCACATCCATTTTCACTTTCCATGACCTTATGACCATTTCATTATGACCTTAGGTATGAACCCATTCTATCTTGTCACAAAACCTTCTTGTTGTTTTAGAAGTGACATGATGTGAATGGTAGAGATTGACCATACAAGGGTGCCCTAATTAGTTCCTTTTTTGCATTTGGTGCCCATGCTGACATTTTTTCCTTTAGAGTGTGGGAGTCCTTTGTATAGTATCACCATGTATTTGCGCAAGAGCCTCATACTCCTCTTGATCTTTTTGCTGGCCTTTGTCCCCAGGAATCCCTTATGTCAAGTTGTAATTGCATTATCATGAGTTTTTCTTGTGTCATTGAGCCTTATGCCAGCTTCCCTGACTTTGATTATCAGCTATATAGCCCAATATTGTCTTATATCTAGCCACACAGAGCCATTTTATATATCCTTTGCAGCTTTATTTGCCATTTTTACTAGGATGGGACTTTCCCCCAACTATCATTATCCTACACATGTGTCCTTGCATTGATCATAGGTATGTTCCACTGCTTGGAACTAGTTTTTTTTCCCATTGACACTCGTATTTTCCTAGTCTGTAACTATAAATCACTTTTATTCTTTTTCAATCTTTTCAAAATATTCGAAAAAGTCCAAAAAAAAATTAAAAAAACAAAAATCTAGATGAGAAAATATGTTATCTTTGGCAGCAGTCGAGTTGTGTTGCCTTCAAACAAAGCACTGTATATCACATCCGTTGGTTGGGTTAATAGTTTGACTTTAGGAGCTGTACTCATTTCTCTGAGTTTATCTCCACCAACTGGTTAAGCTTCCAGTCCCTATGGAGCCCCTATCGATGCCTCATGTGTCATAGAGATGTCCTAGTTTTGTATATCGAGTCTATGCTATCTACATTCAGTCACCATTCACCTTTATGCTCTTGTTCGAAGGAAGTTGAAACCTAAGTCGGCCATTCCTCAGTTCTCTTGACTTTGCATGTCATCCCTTCCCAGTACTGATACTGGTTCATGCACTTTATGATCGAGTCCTTCCACATTATAAATCCTTCCTGATTACCTCGTGTTGGATGATGAGGGATGCATTAATGCCCTCCTTCTAGTGGATTTCATCCCGTCGACTTTAGATCATTTATTCTGGGATAGGAATCTAGAGTCATTTTTTAGTGCCTTGAGACTTGCAGTCATCAGTGGTAGGTTCTCTTGCCATCAACATGTTTGGGAATACATCAATGTCCCCTGATCTATGGATCCTCTCAAGTGTTCCACCTCAACACATCTATTCACACTTGTTATTTTTCACTCTAGTACCTTGATTCCCATTTTCATTATCAGTGGGTGATCTCGTGTCTATTAATGGTATACATCAATCAGCGGTAATCAGATGATGTAATACTATGTTTGACCTAGAAACCTCTATTCACATAGTAGGACATGTACTCATAGCATATTGTGTAGAAGACCTTCCATATTGGTGGCATTTCATATATGCTACCTCCTTGATCATGCTAGTGTGCATGAGATTTCAGCTCTCGTGACTTGATTCCAGTGTACGTCAGATATTTCCAGCCACTATGGAGATCTTGATCCATTATATATCTTTATATTTCATGGATATCATGGTCCTTTGTATATCTTCATCATGGAGATTCTGATCCATCTATATTGTATGTGGCGATGACCACACATGTCATGTTTTGTATCATGCCTATTCATGGCCATTGTACTCTTATGTATTTGGGACTGCTATATCTACTACCAGTTATGTGCAGAGTTTGATTATTGGATTATACTATTGGATGGCTAGTTCTCCCACCTGGTTCTTCAGCACTCCACTTTTGGGATGGACTTATAATGTATTTCGCCCATCGTATCACCCCTCTAACCTCACACATTAGGGGGCATCTGTTACAACTGATTTTACCACACATGGTGGATCACACCTTTATGGACTTCCCTATCCCTCTGCAGATGCTTTAGACCCCATGGACCATTTTTTTACCTTTTATGTTTCCAAGATCATCCCTAAAAACATGAATTATTTTCTATACGCGACTTTTAAACCTATTCTCGCGTATATATGTGGATTTTACCCTCAAAACCGCGTACATAGGGATGTGTGCAAAAGGACAAATAGTTTTGGAGTTTTCCTTGATGTGGATTTGAGTCACTTGTCTCTTGGCCTTCCATATTCTTTGAGATCACTCAGATTTGACCTTCCATTACCCCATTGAATCACTATATAAGGAACCCTTTGGATACATTGAAGAGGGAGGAATTGAAGAGCAAGAAAACTATAGTCCATTGTTGCTGGAGCTTGTACTTGAGTCTGCATCCCTTTGTCCCTTGGAGAAATTTGTGTTCTTCCCAAGCTTTCCATTTCTTATGAGCTTGCTATTGAGAGATTGAGGATTGAAGTGGTGGAGGCCCAGGTGGAGGACTCAGTTTCTTTGATTCATAGACATGCCGATAGAGGTTGTCACTATTGTAATCTCTTATTTATATTAATATAAATATATTTTCCTGTCCAATAATGTGTATTTAAATGAGTATTGAATCCATGGATGCTTTTTAAATGCTTATATGTTATTTATTATATATGCTAGAGTAGGTCTAACAGAATTATATAGCATGCTTTTCTTGTTTGCTGAATGTTGAGAGAGAAAATTATTAATACAAGCGAGAGTGGAAAAGCTCGACAAGGATCTAATTCAACCATCCAAAGTAAGGTATGTTTTGAGATCCTTTAGTGTTAGATGTTTGGTTTCTCTTACATATAAGAAAGGATTGATTTCTGTGGTTACTTTGTCTATTGTGGTACACCAAGCCATAAGATTTTTCTCCATAACACCATTTAGGAAGCTTTATGGCTTTGGTAGATCCTTTTAGAGTTTGGATTTGAGGAATAGCAACCTACTCCACTTTGGTGTGGCAGTTAAAGTGCCATCAAGATTTCCAAAGATCCAGTTCTACATCAACATAGCAAACACATTGAGATACATATCCACTTCATCAGAAATCTTGTTCATGATCGCGTTCTTGAAGTACTCTTTTTCCCTACAGATGATCAAGTTGCAGACATCTTCACCAAGTCTCTTACATAAGCGAATTTTTCTAAACTTCGATTGATGTTAGGACTTTAGGAACTTATCATTAAGGGGGAATAGCTCTAATTTCTCCTTCCTCCTCCTAATAGTGTCACTTTTGTGAATCCTTCAATCCTATCCCAAGTTGTTCTTAAGGGGGGATGTTAGGAAATTTAGACACTTAGGAGTTACTTAATATCAACTTGTGTAATATATCCATTATGTAAAGTGTGTTTCTTTAGTATGCATTAGTATGGATTTGTAAATATTTAATATGAAGGTCATGATATGTTCTATATATAGAGTGATCCGACGGTTCAAATTCTCTTAGATCATACCTTCCATCGATCTGTGGCTTAACACACAATTGGTCCATGATATCTACTTAAAGAGCATGGAGGGTCCTTGGCTAGTTGATTTATTATGAGAAGCTCATTTGTAACTTGGCCCTACATTTCAAGAGACCTACCATATGGAATAGAGATAACATGGGAATATGAGGATTGGTTTCAAGATATTGAATATGAGCAGATCCCGTTTAGGTGTAGGAAATGTCATGAACATGGGAATTTGTTTAGATATTGTCCCAAAAATAAGAGACAATGAGGTAAGAAAGATCAAGAACTTCAGGATGTGGAAGGATTCACCAAGATTCAAAACAATAAAAGGAAAGCCAGAAAGATATCGGGCCCGGAAGCTCACAAAAGGGTGTAGACTCAGAATTGCTTCGCTAACCTTCAGGGTGACAAAGAAACAAAAAATATAAAAGCACCATCAGAAGCCATGATAAACGAATTTAAGAGTGATCAGGAAGGGAAAAAGAATAACGATAAAAAAGGGGATGACAAGAATCCAACTCTGACAGATTCCCCAGATGGCACTCCTTTGAAACATCCCAAGGAACCTCAGAAAGACTCAGGATTAGGGGAAGGTGCTACTAAGGACATGGAAATAGGGGATTTAGATTTGGATAGATTGGAAGCTGCCTACTCTAACAAATATCTAGCAAAAATTACACAATAGTAAGTGTCTCTTTTAGAGAATGCGATCATCCCAGCCAAGAACATGAATAACCTAGGAGTTGTGACTGAAGCTCTCAAAGTCACAGATGGGAAAGGGAAAAAACCAAAGAAAGATAAAAGAGGCAGACCGAGCAATGTTCAGAGAATCAAAGCAATTGGAGAACAACTGGTTGCATCAGGGAAGTATCCCACCATAGATGTAGCCCTATCCGCCTCCAACTAAATCTCCCCTAATGTAGATTACAACCTGGAATATCAGAGGTTGTAACAGTGTGCTCAAGAAGCGCCTTCTAAAAAGAAGAATTGAGAAGGAAAAATCAGGGATATTCTTCCTTCAAGAAACCATATGCTTGGGAGAATACTTAGCGAAAACAACCCAAAAAGTGTGGAAGGGTTGTGAAACAATCGCCATCGATGCCAGAGGTGCGGTAGGGGGTCTAGGAATTCTTTGGAATCCGTGAGTGGTGACCTTGTTAGGTTTTTTTAACACCAATTGCTCTATTTTGGCTGAGTTCCACATTCTTAGAACCAAAATCAGAGGAGTCATCACAAATGTCTATGGACCCCCGAAGGTGGATCGGAAGTATACCTTCATTGAATCTCTCTCTAAACTTAAAACGATAGTTATGAATAGGGCTTGGATCATTGGAGGTGACTTTAACTTGATAATAAATTTAAGGGAAAAAAAGGAGGTATTCGCAGCTTAAACCCTGCAAGTACTCTTTTCAATAACGCTATCTCTGATCTGGATCTGATCGATGTCAGAACTTCCAATGGTGTTTTCACTTGGAATAATAAACAATTAGGGGACAGAGGAATCTCTTGTAGACTAGATAGATTCCTGCTTTCAGAATCAGTTATGATGGTTGGAGGCACCCTCAGAGCAATCGTTCTTCCAGGGGCAGGTTCGGATCATTGGCCCATCACTTTAGCATGGGACAATGTAAGAGTCAACCCTCGCAGACCTTTTCGTTTTGAAAAATTCTAGCTCCTCCAACTAGACTTTTAGGACAATATCAAAGAATGGTGGGAGAGTTCCCCCCTGTTAGAGGAACGCACATGTTTCAATTCCAACAGAAGATAAAACACCTCAAATAATGCATAGAAAAATGGAATAAGGAATCCTATGGAAATATATTTCAAGAAAAGCAAGCTTTGGAATCAAGTTACAACATCTTCAGTCACAAGTTATGCTCAGTGGTTACACTGAGGAGTTGAGACTTCAAGAAAAGACCCTCTTGCAAGATTTTAATCTAAGAGAAAGATAGGAGGAAGTCTTCCAGAGCCAAAAGTCACGCATCAAATGGCTCCAAGAAGGGGAATGCAACACCAGTTTCTTCCATAAAGAAATGATACAACACAGACAGGGTAACAGGTTGGATAAAGTAAAGAAGGAGGACGAAAGTATAGCTCAGTCCCAAGAATATCTGGAGAATACCTTATACTTCCACTTTGCTAATATTCTTCAAGAATCGGATAGGGACATGTAAGAAGCTCAAAGAGAAGTGTTCAATCACATCCCCAAGCTCATCATGGAGGACCACAATCAAATTCTATGGAAATCTATCGATATGGCTGATGTTGAAACCGTGGTGAATCAAATGGCCAAAGACAAAGCACCGGGACCAGATGGTTTCACCACCAATTTTTTCCATGCTAGATAGAATTTGTTAAAATAAGAAATAGTGGACCTAGTGGAGGACTCCCGAAAATCGAGGAGCATTCTCAAAGCGCTCAATTCAACATTCTTGGCTCTCATTCCTAAAGAAAGAGGAACTGAAGACCCAAGTAAACTTAGACCAATTTCCCTGTGCAATGCTATCTACAAAATCATCTCTAAGGTAATAGTTAATCGTTTAAAACCCATCCTTCCTCTTATCATTTCTCTAGAGCAAGCTAGTTTTGTGGAAGGTAGACAAATCTTGGATGGTATTATTCTTGTCCACGAAACCGTCCACTCACTCAAAACAACCAGGACCCCAGGTATGCTTCTGAAACTCGATCTATCTATGGCCTATGATAAATTGAACTGACATTTTTTTAGTGCCATTTTAACAGCTTTTGGATTTGTAGAAGATTGGATTAACTGGATTATGAACATGATCTCCTTTGCTTTTTTTTCTATTCTGGTTAATGGTTTTCCCTTGATGCCTTTCAATGAAGCCAAAGGAATAAGACAGGGAGATCCTCTTTCTCTGTTCCTCTTCATTATTGCAGCTGAAGGGCTTGGAAGACTTCTCAAGAATAGGAGATCCAGGAATAAAATCCACAGTTTATCCCTAATGGATGGAATGGATCCCCAAACCCACCAACAGTTCATAGATGACAATATGTTGATGGGCCCATCTTCAGTTCAAGAATCTAGGGGAATCAAAGACTGTTTGAATACATTTCTTGAAGCTAGTGGCCTAGAAATAAACAAGGAGAAATATCAGACCTATTTCTTCAACACTCCTAGGGTCGCCAAGCGAAACATCTTAAGGATCTTGGATTTTTTGGAAGGAAGCTTCCCCTCGAAATATCTTGGTGCTCCAATGGCAGAGTCAACTATCAAACAGGTCTCGTGGAAAGAATTGTTAGACAAAATTAACAAAAAGCTTAGTCTATGGACCTTTAGAGCTCTCAATTTTCCTAGTAGACTCATCCTGGTGAAATCGGTATTGCAGGCCATGCCCATGTATCTTTTCTCAGTTACAGCTGCCCCAAAATCCGTCATTAAACAAATCACGAACATCTAGTGGAATTTCCTTTGGGGGGGATCAAAAGATAAAATAAAATGTCCTCTGGTGGACTGGTAAACCATATGCACCCAAAAAGGCATGGGAGGGTTGTGCCTAGAGACCCGTTGGATAATAACAAAGTGATGAGCACAAAAAATTGGTGGAGATGGGTGAAATATAGTGATGAGCCTTGGGCCAAACTGTTGCATCTGAAATATGCACCTCACTGGCCAAAAAACTCCCTAGTTAGGTTCGGTGAAGATATTCCTGGATCCTCCATATGGAAGACCGATCAAAAAAATAGGGGTCTGGTTCAAAAACATAGCTTTTGGGAAGTACGTAACGGCCAAATGGCAAGATTTTCAAGTGAAGCTCTAAACAAAGAACCAACCATTTCCTGTGGGGAAGACACTCCTCTCTTGTGATCTTTCCTCCATAACAATCCCATGGCTAAGGTAGCAGCTCTCTTTCCTCCATAACAATCCCATGGCTAAGGTATTTGAGTTCTGGGATAACAACAATTTAGACCAGAGGGTCAGAAGATGGAAGGCCAAGCGATGGTGGAAAGACAAGGCACTAGAAGAAGGCATACAAAATTTTATAGCAGAGCTTTCCAAGAAAAAATTCTCCAAGAGTGAGTACCCCGACAAGCTAATATGGGGGTACTCAACCTCTGGTAACTTCAATCCAAAAGAATCCCTAGGCCTGTTAAAGGAAACCCTTCACATTTCCCCAAAAGACAAATGGAATAAATTATGGAAGGGAGGGTGGTGGCCCAAAATATATATTTTCTGTTGGCTTGTCATAAAGCCTTGTATTCTAACATGGGACAACCTTCAGGTCAGGTGATTTCAGGGGCCATCCTGATGCCCCATGTGTGAAGAAAAGAATGAATCTGTCAATCATCTATTGGATGAGTGCAGGATAGTAACTTAGTTTGGGAGAAGGGGACTTTGATCTTCAGAAGATACCACAGACACAGGGGACGCCTAGATATCACAATCGTGGAATGGCCCCTCAACATCTTCAAAAACAAAATTGTGAACCACCTATGGGAAGTTTTCCCTAGCTTCACAATGTGGGAAATATGGAAAACTAGAAATAAATGGACTTTCGAGAACAAAGCAAGGAAACTAGAACAAATATGGAACTCCATCGAAACCCATATGAAAGAAACTATAACATTGCAATCTTCGATGCAAAAGGAATTTGCAGCGAAAAGAAATGAACATAGTATCCTACATGCTTTTGGGTTCACAGAAATACCTCCTGATAACTCGATGGTTTGTTTGCACTCGGTGCAAGTCTCCATCCCGCAGTCCTGGAACCCCATCCAGAAGGAACCTTTAAACTCAATATATATGGGGTGGCCAAAGTAAATCCAGGCCCTTCTGGTTATGGAGGTGTTATCCATAAATCAGAAGGAATCATCCTCAGTATGTTCTGGGGCTCTATAGGGTCAAATACGAACAACATGGCTGAGCTAAAAGGTCTGATCAATGGCTTGATCTGGGCAAGGCAAACTAGGAAAATGCCTTGGTGGAAGGTGATTCCCAAATCATAATAAACATGGCTAGAAAACACCAAGCAAGAACCCTTATGTCCCAAATTTCCAAAAACTGGAGATGGGAGAGTAGGTTACAGGACCTAAAGCATATCCTTAGTGGAAAGGAAGCTCTCCTATTAATTCATGTCAAGAGGGAAGGGAACAGGGTGGCAGATGCCATGGATAATACAGGAGTGGAGAGTGAGTTTTCTTTCCATGCAGAGACAATAGAGGATGATGGGAAAACCCAACAAATCTAGAGCATTGGCTACAAGTTCGTGGATGAGGATGCAAGACAAAGCGTTCAACATCCTGCATGAGAATGCCAGATGGCTCTGATCTGAGGGGCGGCACGAAGATGATGTGTCGACATCAAAGGAGGGCCCACTTTAGTCTAATCGCTATACATGGTAGAACAAGGAATTTTCTACTTGCCAGCTGGGGTATGGTAAGGCTTGTCTTACCACATAGTTCTCCTTTGATTATCTTAGTCCTACATGAGGCCCGAATACAGAGCACGTGGATCCTAAGCCTGACAGCCCTCATCATGGAAGGAAAGAGGGGATTTTTAGGCATTTCGAAGGAAGTATTAAAGAAGGATCCGTGGGAACGAGGGAGTTCAAAAGTGTAGGTACTGTACCTGCCATTGATTATGATAGAAAGATCTCTCTACTAGAGGGTCGGATCATCTGCCCTTTTGTAAAACTTACAATAAGGAATCACTCGCAAAGGATGAGAGATTTGATCGAGTGTGGTAAGGGGCAGGGTATTATGGCAGGCCCAGGGAGAGGTAAGGATGGTAGCTACAGGAGGTTTTCATTGGTAGAGGCAAGCCTTATTTATACTCATATGTTGGATTCCTTGTTCCTATGTAAGTTTATTTACTCTTTTCTGGTGTTACCCTCTGGCTGGCCGAGAGTTTGCATCATGCCAAGGTTGTGGAGAGCACGTTCCAGAGAGAGGGGTTTGAATCAAAGGGGTAAACCAGGTGAGGCATCTACTGGTGTGGAGGATCACTCCATGCCCCAAGATAGGGGTGTGCCAAATGCAGCTCCCTTTAATTGGGGAGACCAATATATGGCAAAAACTCCCACCGTGGTCGAGGCTTACATCGCAATTCTGAAGATTGATCTCCTTAGGGAGTTTGAAATGATAATGGGTGGTCCACTACTCCCAAACTCATTCTAGTTAGAATGGATTTTTCTAGCCTACTAAATTCAAGCTAGGATTCAGATGGTCTAGGGTATCCGCGAAGCTATGGCCACTATTCGCAGAGGCCAATAGGAGAGTGCAGCGGGGTTTCACTTGCTTGAGCAGATTACTCAAAATTTTCTGGCCAATCCTGAGGAGGAATCTTCAAACTCGGGGCACACACCGGAAAATTCAGCAGCCTTCACAATTCATCCTCCCCAGGAGGCTGGAAGCTAATGGATGTAGGTGGTGGGATTTATCCCGGCCTCAGGGTCTTCATGCGTCGAACTGCTCTTGTGTCAAAATTTGAAGGTTTCTCTAGCTTTGGTATTTCTTGCTATTCTACAAGTTGGTCTATTGGCTATAATGTCTTTTGGTTGTAATGGCTCTTTTTGTTTTTAGTCTGTAAAAATCTGTAATAGCTCCAAAGGGGTAATCTGTAATAGGTATGTAGGCCATTATGGCTCTTTTTTGTTTTCAATCTGCAGTGGCTCTTTATTGTAATTATGGCAGTAACGGGTCTCTTTGAGACATAGAGACAGAAGACACCTATTTTCTGGGTTGTAAGTAGGATCAAGCTCCTCCAAGTCTGATCTGTAGCATGGTCTAGTCATTAGTAATAGACATTTTTAAGTCAAGTCCTTTTTGGGTTGTAGGTCAATCTCCATCGAACTGTGGTTCAGCCACACCTTGTATCATTTTTGTATTATAATAGAATCTCTTACTTACAAAAAAAGTAATGTTTCCACATTTTTAATACGTGAATTATATAAGTAAGTTGTATATCATGTGTCGCATATTTATTCTCATGATATTTTAGTATTCTAGATTCATAAGCTATAACACATTTATCTTGTAGTAAAACTCCACCTAACCCTTCATTTCAAGCATCGATACATATGACGAAATCCTTGAATGGATCATCAATTTTTAAAATTGGGCCAGTGGTTAATAGGTGTTATAATTTTCTAAAACTTTCCTAGCACTTTTAGTCCACTAAAACGTTTTTCTTTTCTTTTGTAAGGAGGTTATGGGGTAGGAAATATTACAAAAGCCTTCTATAAACTTCCTGTAGTATCTAGTGATTCCCATAAATGATATGATGTCAGATACATTTTTTGAAACCTACCATTCCATGATGGACTTTACCTTATCTAGGTCACATGAGATGCCATCCTTGGACACTACATGTCCGTGGTATTGAATATTGTGTTTGAACAAGTCACACTTACTAAACTTTGCATAAATTTGTTGTTCTTTTAATACTTCCAGAACTATTTTAATATGTTCTTTGTGTTATTGTTCATTCTTTGTTATACCCAAATCCTGTCACCACCATGTGATAATACCTTTGACTTGCATGTTTTCCCTTAATCCCAACACTTAGAGCAGAAACCTACTATGTTTGTCAATTCTACATGAAAAAAATCAGCACCGCGCTTTCCTTGTGTCCCATGAGCGGTACCTTGCTTGTGCTGCATGTATCCTGTTTTCCATAAGTGATGCCACTGCCTATGTTCTTTGGTCCATAAGAGTTTCTCATCTAAACCTCTCTATCAAAAAAGAAGAAAAGTGGTACCCTGGGTAAAATAGTAAAAAGAGAATTTTCTCAAGGCTTCTAGATCATGAGCCTCATGTCCTCCCTTATCCCTATCATTGTGGGTTAGTTGAGCTCAATATCCCCCATCATAGTTGATCTTGAGATCCCCCATCATAGGATCTTGGAGCCACCTCATCCACAATTCTCTCAACTATTCCTATCCATTGAGCCTTATAAATAGAAGCTCATGTCCATAGCTGAGGGGGAGAACTATAGATGTATTGTTATGCTGTTGGATTGACCACTTAGCCCAAGCCATTGGAGAGCATAGAGAGCAAAGTTGGAGCTTATGGCTATGAAGTGTTTGTCTTGTGGAGATGCTTGTTAAATCTAAGGCAATGGTTGTAAGCTTATCCATACATATTTAATGAAAATATGATTTCCGGCCCACATTACTGTTGTTTTAATTTCACATGTACATGCTGTTAGATTCCTTAGTCACTAACATGGATAATTAGATGATTTTCTGGTAGCTTTGATGTTTTTGCATGTTTGATCTATTTGTAGGTACACAGGTTCACTATCAAAGCAACATTCCAGGTGTCTACGACATCTAGGGAAGGTATTCATCCTTTCTCGTTCACTCATTTGTTCTGGATCTAAACCATTCAGACTAGAGGAACAAATTCTATCCGTAGAAGGTGAAATATTCCTAGTTACAAATATGGCGACTCTCACTAGGGAGTAGTACATATATCAGTTGATATGATCTTCCTCATTTATTGAAGTTTTGTCTGAATCCAGGCTCCATATCTGACTCTCTTTAGTCATATCTACCATCTGACTCAATGAATTTCGGTTTGTAACTTTCAGATATGTTTAGATCTGAATTATTTTGACTTTTTATGCTCTTTTTTACAGTCAATCCATCAATTTTTGCCTTGATTTGGTCAATTTTTAACTTGATCTCTTGTCCTCCTTTATGTCTTGGATCTATTCAGGGAACTGCTCATGTGTTTTTGGCAATAAGTGGTGTCACCGCCTGAACCCTGTTAGTAGCACATGGTTCCACCGCTTGAGTAATGTTATCCAAAAGTGGTGCTTGTCCAAAACCGCTCTATCAAGACCCCTCCATCACGGTGCCAGGTAGGCCTTGTTCCAAGACTACTTTTTCCTCATTTTTTGCAAAAAAATGAGTGTGTTTTCTTTTAGCTCTGCACTATCAGGCTTGTGTGTTAGAATATCATGCTTATGGTTTTAAATTTAGTGGTAAAAGATTGGTTTGATTGAAGAATTCAAAAGCTAGACTAGGCTTGTTGATTGTCAATTTCCTTCTGTGCTTGTTGGTTGTGATTGTGAAAGGATTTCCTTTTTGAAAGCTTAGGTTGTAGTGAGCTCTCTTTTCATTTATGTTATATAGACTGAAATAAAAACATTTGATTCGCATCTTTATTTCATTTTTTATTTCCATAGAGGACTTCTTTTTGCCTGTTAAAAATAAAATTTTTGACTGAGATTAGGTCATTATCATCATTAGTGAGCATAAGACATTGGATCTCTGATTGGCCTCACAGGATTTCAGGTTCTCTGTGTTCTTTTGTCTCTTTTGCATTAGTACTATCTCATCAAAATAAAAAAATATTATAGTTTTAAGTTAGATCTATCTATGCTTTAAGAAAAATAAAAAAATAGAGTGCATATGCATATAGTGTGCTTCTTGTTTTTCTTTTAGGAAAAGAGACTCTTCCCCTTTTGATTACTTTCAAAAAAGAGAAATGAGTTTGGAAAGTGTTGCTTGTCATTGATTTTGATTTGTTCAAGATTTTGATTTGGATGTTTTTGGTTTTAAAACAAAAGAAAATACTCTCTTTCCCTCCCATAGGTACGCATACCACGAACGGTAAAGTGAAATATTTGCATATACATACTACATGGTTTTACTTTTTTTGTCAAAAATTCCATGCATTCACCTAACTATCCACTTTAAAATTAATGGTAGTTATAGGTTAAAATTTACATAGCAATTTGAGTGATAGGTTAGAGACGTGTTTGGGCATCGTTAAGCATAGGAGCTATTGTTACTTGTCCACATTACATCCCAGGACTCGCACGGTTCTTCCACATACCATCGGTATATCGAATGGTCTTGTTAACTCAAAAAATCCCTCACTCAATTGTACATGGCCTACACCACCCAAGGACACCCATGCATGACCCTCGTATCACCCCATTAGACCCCTACACCCTCAAAAAGGCTTAAAAATGAGTGAAAGGGCTTAAAAACCCCAAAAAGGAGCCTAAATAACTCTCCTAGGTGCTAAAGCCTCCAAAAAGGGGCTAAAACCCCTCAAAGGAGCCTAAAACCCTGAAAGGAGCTAAAGTTAGGGTGGAAGGGGCTAAAATCCCCAAAAAGGGGCTAAAGCCCTGACCAACGGCTTAGAACCCTAAAAATGCTATAAATAGAGGGGTGGGGGTTACTCTCAAAGCATTTCTCCCTTGCATATTGTTATGTTTCCTGTGGATGCCTTGAGACCCTTTGTCTCTCAACCCACCCACATCCCTCTCTAATCCATTCATTCTCCCATTGAGCCATAGCTCCTCCATTGCTAAGAGAGTGAGAGAGGTGATTCTTCTAGGCAGGGCATGGTCGGCCATTTAGCCAAAGAGAAGGTATACCATTGTTTTCTCATGTATTTGCTTTAGTATCTTAGTTCTTTTCTGACCCATATTTTCTTGCAGGTTTGTTTCTTAAATTGTTTTGCAGGTCTTTTGTTTCTAATAGTTGTTCACAGGTAGCTGGAGTTAAGCCCTAACATTGTTTGCAGAGGGGTTTCCATCCATTTCTTGTCTTTCTATCCATTTATTTTTTGAATTTCCATATAGGAACCTACCCTTCCATCCTATAGACAGAAGGGATCCATTCTTTCCTTGTACCAAGGGAGAAATCCCTGCTATAGAACTGGTAACCATACCAGGTCGATCCCATAGGATCCCTGGGTCTGTTTTCAAAATTTTTCAAGTTTTAGTTTAGTTTTTCCCTAGGTTAAATTTCTTGTTAAATATAGTTTAAATCTTGTCTATTTACAATTTTTGTTACTACGAAAGCCTCCACAAGGAAAATTCGAGTCCATTTGGCCATAGTACAAGTTACTATCGGCCAGATCTAACTCAGGATCAAAAAAACCCCCAATTCGAAGCAGTTCACACTTATCGGGCCTAAACAAGGGACCTGGTCACTGATTTAGGCCTCACAGGTGCGATCAAGTAGCTCTTTTTCCCTCAAAAGGTGCAACCTCCTTCAGAAAGACAGACTGCTTCTGTCTGTGAAATCTAAGCGACCCCCTTGCCTGTTTTTGGAAAAATTTGGCGACCCCCTCACCACATTTGACCTAAAATGTGCATTCTGTCACTTAGAATTTAGTTTTTAATAACTAGGGACTTTCAGTGCAGCTTAGCCTCCTTTGTCCAGCAAAATTGTTCCATTTCTATTTTTGTTTCATTTTAGTGCAATTTCATTCACATAACTAAGTGTAAATTAAACAATTAATGGGTTAATAAATCTAGCCTAACTAAAACTAACATAAAATCAAAAACCTTGCTTACCCTTCCTCCTCTACCTATTCATCACGCTTGAGTTTATTCTGGGATAAGACGAAGGGCACAGCTCGTATAGTAATAGGCCCTTCACCCAATATTGTTAGAAACCACTAAAAATGGGTGACTTGGAAGGTAGAGGGGGTAGAGAAGGAGGGATCCTCATGGTGCTAATTGTCCTCCCTGTTGACCAGCCTTGCATCTGGGAGGTGACCTATGGATCTATGGATGGGATTAGTCCCATTTTGTTGAGATTCCAACACCTTCTCTTGGTTGAAGAAGAATATAGGTGTAAGGTAGTCACCTAGTTAGGCTATCACAATTTAGGGTAAAAAATGGTATCCGTCTACAAAATTTCTATTTATTTTATGCTTTCAACCACAATATGATGAAATCTATGGAATATTCATAAACCATTTCCATCCACCAAATAACAGAAACACAGAAAGACATACACACCATACCACGTAAATCAACCCAACTCAATTCATGACGTTGAGAAAGACACTGAAATTTATAAATTTACACTAAGTTCAAAAATTTGTAGTCTTTGAGGACATAAGTCCCTGACTTCCTTAACCATGGGAAGTACTTGGGATCATCCCAGAAACTCGTTGTGAGGAGTACCACGGGAACCCCAAAGTAGCTGGTCGCTGAGAGGAATTGCCAAGCGAAATGGGAAGCGACCCCCATCGATTAAGTAGAACACCCATGAGGAAAAAGCCAAGTGATGTCTTCTAGTAGTCTTGTTGGATGAGTGACCACCTACAAAAAATAGGAAGCCATTGAAACTGAGGTCCAAAAAATCATTCCCACCAGTTTGATACACAAATCTAACACAATTGATCCCTCATGCTCTTCCTCACACCTAAGAGGCGAACAACCACAATTTAGGTCATTGAACCAACATTGTCAAGACCATTCTCGATGACCTCTCACACCATCAGAAGGCCAGATAGCCTCTGATTCAAATTCAGACCCATATCAGGATGAACTAGACCTACAGACAACACCATCAAGCCCCATGTCTACTGTAAACATGGATCCATTTTCCAGCATAGCAATCGCTAGTGGACCCATGTCCACATGACAAACCATCAACAACAACCTTGCATGTGGCCCCAGTATGGTCATGCAAACTATCATCAGTCATCTTCCACCACCCATAGTGACCACTCAAGCCGTCCCACCTACAACACTTGGGGGTAGTGGACCTTCCACATACACTGCCCCTCATGTCACACATGGGGGCAGTGGCCCTTCCACCTACACTTCTCCTCATATCACACATGGGGGAAACGGCCCTTCCACCCACACTATCCCTCACACCACACTTGGGGGCACTGGCCCATATAGAATGGCACCACCAGTACCCCCAGTTATGCAGGTACAGTATGCACCTGCAAACCCCACCACCATACCTTCCCCATATCACATCAACCTGGGGTCAAATCTTCCTTTCATGGATCATCTTAACTTGCGTGATTTGGATCGATTGACAAATGACCCCATCCACCATCAAACCTTTTGTCCTCCCATGCCGACCAAACTTCCCTTAGACATTCCCAAGTTTGAAGGGAAGGTAGGGGAGTGTCCCCAAAACCACATCATGACATTTCATCTATGGTGCTCATAAAACAACATCATAGATGATTTGATCAGACTAAGACTGTTCCAATGCACCCTCATAGGTGCTGCATCCAAATGGTACATTTAGTTACCACAAGCCAAGTACCCAGATTTCAACTCCCTGTATTTCATGTTCCTGCAATATTTCCAACTCCCTATCAGATATGACAAAGGGGTGGATATCTTGCTATCCTACCACCAGAACACTGCGACCCATATAACCGACCACATCCATGAGTGCGGTGACGCTGCAGTTTGTGTAAGATACAACTTGATGATAGGATCTTCCTAGATTGGTTTCTCAAAACTTTTCTCCCACCCACAGCAAAGGACATCGCATCCGAACATCCCCAATCCGAAGAGGAGTCCATACTAAAATCCCAACAATTTGACCTGATCTATGCACATTTTGGATACCTTTACATTGTCATTCCAGACGCTCCCCATGTGAGTACCTCCTACAGGGATGCATTGGGGGCATCCCATGCTACAGATGGAATCATAGGATCGGTCTCCCAACAGCCACAACATCGTCTAACACCACTTGTAGTTCCACCACAACCAAGCAACACTACTAGTGTTTCCCACCAAAACCAAACTCTGGACTATGCAAGAATGATGTCCCAGTCTAGAGCAACAACTTGTTATGCACAACCCATGCCACTGTAGCAGGCTTAGGCCTTGGCATGGTAGACACAACAATACATGGGGCAAATGCCCACATTTGTGGCACCTCCACCCACTCAAATTTATTATGCACCGCCAATGCAAGCAGTTCAATCCCCCACTCTTGTTCCACCTACTCCGTTGGGACAATTGTTTGCACAAAAAAACCATCCCAACCAGCCAGCCCGCAATAATCAACAAGGGTAGGATACAAATAACCGACCATGAAACCAAGCCAATAATCAACCACAGGGAGGTGGTCAACAACCAAACCCTCCCAACAATGCCGCGGGAAACCAACCTACCCAAAATCCTCCACAACCAAATGCACCGAGATGCAACGCTTAATACAAACCAACCATGCACACTCTATGAGGTCTACGGGCACTACACATTCGAGTGTCCCTTCATGGGTCATGCAAAGTAGGCCATTCAGAACGAGGTTCAACATGCCACAAACACAATGGACCAAACCAAACCCAACTCAGCACCATAAGGGCCTCCTCCTATGGTGCTTTAGAACCCATTACCAGTCCAATGATTGGTGGCAACCACAACCCCTCCTCAACCCAATCCCAATGCCTTGAGGGCACCTCCCACAGCCAAAATAGATGTCCACCAGCTACTATCCATGACGACTAAAGAGGTCAACCTACAAACTAGATGAAATTAGTACAAAACCACCACCAAACCCACTGACACATCAGTGGCATCTACATCCAAATCAGTCAATGCACCTCTTCAGTTACCCCCTTTCCCCCGCCCCCCCATACGCCGAGTTTCCAATAACACCACGGCTAAAGTTGCAGTCAGCTATAGCATCGTGGATGATTTGGCCCAAACACGAATGACCATGTCCATTCTAGAGGTACTCAAAACATGCCCTACGTAGTAGAAAGCCTTACTAGCCGCCCTTGGGGCCATAGACCCCTCCGACTCTAAGTTGATCACATTCAAACTGGAGAATGGAGAACCATGCATGCCATCCACCATTTCCTTCCAAATCCTTATGTTTGTCCTAAATTTGGTCATGCACTGGTGCATAGTGGATGAGGGGGCATCTACATGCGTTATGTCTACCCTAGTCCAGTAGAAACTTGGATCCCTAATTCTGTAACCATCCTCCATAACTCTGTAGGATTATGATGGCCATCCCACTAAAGCCCAAGGAATCCTTCCTCATGTCCCCATCACATTAGCTGGGAAGACAGTTCTGATTGACATAGAGGTTGTCAATGCTTAATTGGACTATAACCTTCTCCTCGAAAGAAGTTATATGTACGCCATGAGAGCTGTCGCGTCAACTTTATTTTGTCACATGATGTTCCCCCATGAAGGGAATATTGTGATGGTTGATCAACTCACTTATCATGATCCGCAAGGGTTAATGGTATCCACCAATGTTATCCCTACAATCAACACAATAGAGCCACAAGGGACGACAACACATGCCAATGTTGTCCCTGCAATCAACACCATGGTTGACAACACACTAGCCTCCCCATTGTTGAATGTGGGCCCTGGGTTGTTTGCCGATACAACCATGATGACTCATTTTCTGTTGGTGTCACCACCACCGACACAAAATGAGATTGTATACTTTTGCATGCTCTCATCCAGCACCACTGCACCCAAAAAACAACCGCAGCCATAGCCCCAACCACAACCACAACACCGTCCACAGCCGCAACACCGACAATAGTCACAACATCATCCATATCCACACCATTACATGCAACTGCAACCACAACCTCACCCCCTCATACAACCATCAGGGAGTTATTTATGCTCCTCTCTAGTCCATACAATTCCCTTCCTCTTTCCCCACCCGGTGTCATCAACAAGCCAGTAATGGCCACCCTGAACCTACCCAACTTTACATTGGGAATTCCCATGTGGTATCTTGATCCACCAGCTCAACCCCCAATGCCCCAGTTAGTCTTAACACATGTGCATCCCATTGCGATGGAGTCCCATCCTCCACCCAGTTCATAAAAACAAACCACCGCACCCGCACCTGCACCGCCCCACCCGAAAAGAGTCAGGGGAAAGAACGTGAAATCCACCACAAAACCTTGACAAATCCCACCTTGCGTTGTTTGTGAACAATAGGGCCATCCAACTCAGAATTTCCCTAAGATTCCAATAATCCGTGCACATTTGGATGCCGTGGATACATCTAAAAACATCCTCATGGTTTAACTCCCAACCATGCCAATAGTAAGAAACAAGTCACTGAGAAAAAATCATGCTTGCGCCCTCTACGGTTTGTATGGACATTATTCTCACCATTTCCAAGAATTTCCTGAGTTTCAAATGGCTTTAGCTAACCTCTGTCAACATTCCCTTGAGTCTGAGATCACCCTGATCGAAAAATTTCACCCCCCACCTCCTTCTTCAGACACCATGTCCATTTACATGATGTCCAGTTCAACTGACCCGCTTGTCTCCACCTCCAATGATGGTCCATCAGAATTGTCTCTTTATTGCTTCCATAATGATGAGGAGGTACTTGAAGCTTTAACTGCCCCAAAATGCCCATGGGAAGACATGCACCATCGCTCATTCTTCCTCCCCGAAGAACTTGTGTCACAGTCTCACTAGTTTTCCATTGAAACCAAAGATTTCATCCATGGGAAATTCGACTGGTTCAAGAACCCCATCTTGACACCAGATGCCTTCAAATAAGGGAGCATGGCCAACATCTCTCCCACCATCAAAATCAACATCTCAACCAATCCCGAGATGGTTGAAGAAATCATGCTGGGGGCATCTTGCTCCCCGGAAGAAGTCGCTGCCTATAAATCTCTTTTCCAAGAATTCCGTGACATCTTTGCCTGGTCTTACACTAAAATTCCTGGATTAGATCCATCCATCATGGAACACCACATCAACACATGGCCTGATGTGGCCCCCGTACACAAAAGCAATGGCCGATTCACGCTTCCAAAGTGGTCGCAGTCAAAGCCGAGATAAAGAAGCTGCGCACAACTGGCTTCATCTACCCCATTGCCTACACCACTTGGGTTTCTAATCCTGTTCCCGTAAATAAAAAAAAGGGTAACATCCGCGTTTGCACAGACTTTCGCGATCTAAATGGGGCATGTCCCAAAGACAACTTCCCAACACCCTTCATCAATTAGATTATAGATGCATGTGTCGGACATGAGGCCTTTTCCTTCATGGACGGATTTTCTGGATATAACCAAATTCAGATCCAGAAAGAAGATCATTACAAGACTATGTTCACAACCCCGTGGGGCACATTCACATATCAAGTCATTCCCTTTGGCCTGAAAAATGCTGAATCCACCTTCCAATGCACCATGACATATTGTTTTCATGACATAATTCACATCATCCTGGTCTACCTGGACGACCTTATCGCTCGATCACCAAAAAAACCACAACATATAGAGGACCTGCTACAAGTCTTTTTACATTGCCGCAAGTACAAAATTCACCTGAATCCCCTCAAGTGTATTTTCTGTGCCCCAGCAGGTCGTCTACTCGGATTCATCATGTCCCACAAAGGGATAATAGTAGATCCCCTCAAATTTTAGGCTATCATTGATCTTCCTTCCCCAAAAACACAACACCAACTATAGAGCCTCCAAGGCAAGGCCAACTTCCTTCGCCACTTTGTACCAGAGTATGCAACAAAATCTTATGTATTCATTTTCCTGCTCTGCACAAACATCCCCTCTATGTGAGATCAGTAAGCACAAGAGTTGTTTGATGCACTCAAACAAGCCTTGGCTTCTGCACAATTACTATCTGCACCAGAATTCACTCAAGACTTCATTCTCTATGTGTCGGCCTTAGACAATGCCATCACTAGAGTCTTGGTCCAAGAGGATGATGCTCGCCATGAGCACATGATTTACTACATCAGTCAAAAGCTAACAAGACCCCCACTATGATATTCAACCGAGGAGAAATTGGCCCTTGTCGTCATCTTCTTGGCTCAGAAGTTGCACCACTACATCATTGCAAACCATACTCATGTAGTGGCTGATTCAAACCCAATGTAGTATCTCTTAAGCCGTCGCCTTCTAAAAGTTCGAGTAGCTAAGTGGGTATTCATCCTCCAAGAATTCGACCTAGAGTTCGTGTCCCCAAAAATCACAAAGGCACTCATGCTGGCCATGCTCATGACTGATCTTCCCCCATTAACTGCATCATCACCCCCCAAGGATGATCTCCCTGATGAATTCCTATTCGTCATATCCATGGAAGACCTATGGTATGGGGGAATCCTTCTCTATTTATGAACATAGAATTTTGCAGCACACTTAAACTGTGAGGATAGGTGACGCATCCGACATCAAGCCATTTTCCACTTGCTGATTGGGGATGTTTTGTATCATCGAGGCATTGATACCATCCTACATCATTGCCTCACCCGTGATGAGGCCGAGACCATCCTCAACGACTGTCATAGTGGAGCATGCAGTGCCACCTTTCAGGCCTGGAAACCACCCAGAAGAATCTATGCACTGGCTATTTCTAGCCCTCCATCTTTGTTGATTGCATAGAGTCAGTCAAGCATTGTCGCAACTATCATCTCTTTTCCCCAAAGGAAAGAACCCCCCTTGCGCCATTACACCCCGTAGTCATAGTCGGTCCCTCACTAGTAGAAAATGAGAAATTAATGACTAAAAAAATGACTAAAATTAGGCTATAAATGACTATTTTTGAATCGGTGACTAATAGTAGCAAATTACCAC
>LPNX010232324.1:11066-26665 GCA_001517045.1 Pseudotsuga menziesii
TGCGACTATTTCATGTGATTGTGTTTACTTATTTGCTATCTGTTACCTGTTACATGAGCTTTGCTTAACAGTTAATGAATGTATGTATGCTATCCTTCAGTTTATAGTAATATATAAGGTCAAATGCAAGTTGACTGTATCAAGTAGTCTGTATATGAGTTTATCAGTGCTTGATTCATGGTAGTAACAGTTACTGTGTTAAGTGATTCCTGTATATTTACTTCAGCAAGTTGAGCGCAATAGATGTTAAGCATAATAGAATGAAAAAGCTTAAGTGAAGGTGTTTAACACCCTTGTGAAGGTTAACTGAGCTATTATAAGCAGAAGGAAAACCATTGGACCTTGAGAGTTGGAGAGTCCTATTGAGTCTTACTATAGTAGCTATCGCAGCACAGAAAGGCGATATCGCCCTGTCGGAGGAGCCGTGGTGTGGGATATCGCAAGTAAAGAGTCAAGTAGAAGAGAAAGTTTGCGCATCATCCTAGAAGCCATGATGCGATAAGAGTCAGTTCCATAGCAGATTCAGCTGGAAAGAGAGAAACAACATCTCACAGAGAGATCCCACTGGTTAACTAGAATCAAGAGAAACCTAGGATGCTACAAAACCTGGTTGAGGACACCTGAGTCTTCAGCCACCCCATCTAGGATCACTTCAGGTGAGAATTCAGGCCGTTCTGCGGTCTGTCGCCGAAAGGGCCAGTGAGCTAGGGGTTTTGTTGGTACATTACAGTAAACTTGGGTCTGCCCATAGTAAACCAACACCCTCATGCATCCATGCAAAACTGGTGCTAAATGTACTGAAAGACATCTAATTGAATGTAATCGAAGATTAACTTAGCATAACTACTTACCCACCTCGGTCCTCAACCAACTGATGGAGGTTTCTAGTGGCACTCACAGTGGCTCCTAAAATGTAGGGATTGGTCTCAGAGGCACATCAACTCATGCATGCACATGAAGTAAGTGGCATATAACCTCTATGTGTGTTCCCCACACTCTAGTGCAATAATGAAGTTCCCCTAAGTTAGGAAAAATAATGTAATAGACTTTATCTTGTCAAAGGAGACAAAGGGAAGATTAATAATAATCCTAACACTTTCCAAAGCATTTTTAGGAAAAAATATGGTGAAAATTCTAGGGTACAAAGTTTTTCTATAGAACTTTGACCCTGAGGTTTTTAGTCCATTTTAAACTGACCCTAATGCTCGAAAAAGCAAGCGGAGTTCTCAATCAATCAAAACTATGCCTTCCTTAAATTGTCAGATTCTTGCAAAGAGGTACACAGTGTTGTGTTTTTAGACAACATCTTAAACATATCCAAGTATAATGGAATATAAGTCAATAACCATGATTTATAGTTGGAAATATTAATTCTTTAGTCTTGACATTTTAATAATCATGATTTGTATTTGGACACTTAATTGTAATTCTTTAATTTTCAACGTTGTTTTAAAATGTTAAATTTTAATTTATTTTTAGCTTAAAAAAATTAACAGACCCACTTTTCCTTCGTTTAGTGAGTTTAAAAGGAGACATATCCCTATACCTAAATTTAAAAAATAGAATATTTATAACGATACCACCATATGGATATAAGTTTATTTTATGTTATATTTAAGATTTACAATTTTGTGATCTCTTGCCTTCCTTTCAATTTAAGATATGCACTTGCAAAGGGTGACTAAGTAGGTAGTGATGGGAGATTGGGATTTAGGCTATTTTTAGGGTTTTGTAAGAATTTCCCTTTCATCTGTCTGGTATCTTAGGAATTTTTCATTCAAGGATCACAAGTGTTAGCAGCATATTTATCAATGGTAGGGTTGATATTCTAAGATGGCTAATCTGGTTGATTTATCATAGTCGGACGATGGCATGGTATGGGATGAGGTGGGTATTTTTAAGCCTAATGAAGGTTTTTGAGTCTAGCTAGAGGCTATCAAATTAAATCCAAAATGAAGGTTGATTAGTGAACAATTTTTTCATAATAAAGGTGGGACATGTGCCAAGAATCTGAAGGGGTTATTGAATGGTGATCAAGTGTGTCATAAATTAGACAGATTAGGTGGAAAGTTGTCCCAAGCCTCCGTACCGAGCAATAAAATCAACAACAGAGGTGTATTTCTTAGTTCTAGTGATGCCTCGATAGATGGACCTCATTCGAAGTCTATAGAGAAGATTATTTAGAAGGGTGGTTTCTTGGAAAATTCTGGATTTTTACCCAAGGCCAATTCCTAGGAGGGTAAGGTTTCTCCTAAAGGGTTGGTTTATGGTGGAAGGAAGCTATTGGTTCTGCATGCTAATGCCAAAATGGAGACAAAAACATTTAGGGTTAGGTTGGGTAGGGCCTTGCTGGTGCTCGAATAAGATGTTAATATGGACAAGGTGGATAACTTATCTTCCAAAGCATTGGTGGGAATATTGGAATACATTTCTCTAAACAAGATCAAGATTTTGAAGTGGATGAATGATTTATGGAAACCATTATTAGGTTACTTCTCGAAGCTCAACATGCTCCTAAATAATTGTTTTATTAAAATTTATTTCTGAGGATGATGTTAGAGTAGTTTTGGAGAAACCCTGGGTGATTCGGAGAGGATCTTTGGTTCTGAGTAAGTGGCATATTGCTTTCAACCTGTTGAAGGAAAAGGTGGTGAAAGTACATTTATGGATGATAATCGTAGGGTTTCCACTGCAATTTTGGTAAAAAAATGTCTTCATGGAGATAGCCAGCGTAGTGGGGAAATATATCTTCTTTCATGACAAGTTGACTCATTCGGAGGACAAACTTATGGCCTAGATTCTCATGGATTTCGATGTATATGTTTCTTTTCTAGTGGAGATAGAGATCTCTTGGGGTGAGACTGTTTTCATGAAAGACATAGTTTACTGGAAGGTTCCTTTCAGTTGTCACCCGTTCCATGAAACTTGACATTTAAAGAATAATGTCCTAGGTTCCATGATAGATGTGTAGAAGGGTTTGCAAGGAAGTATACTGAGGTTATTTTGTCCTGATCATTTCAAGAGATATCTAGAAGCGAAAAGGATATATCAACCATTAAAAATGATTGGATCTCCCCAGTGTCAATCATGGAGGATTCACCATCCTTCTCAGAGATGTGGAAATCTTTATTCCCTTCCTTCTACAGTTGTCTATCTGAGGTAGAAATAAAATTTATTAAGGATATTGAACAACAAAAGTATGCTTTTAATCATGATTGCGGGGATACGAGGGTTCCTTCTCATAATGATTTTGATCTTTTAATGGGAGCAGTTGTTACGGAGAATATATTTCTATGGATTGGGGTGGACCACAACAGACAATATGACACCATAAATCAATTATAATCCCAAATATGCCATATAAATGTATATGATAACACAAAAAATAAATATTCGTACCTCAACTGAAACTTCAAAGAAGTATATCGTTGAGCTTTCAGTCCAATGCTTGAAACCTACAACTTGTCATCAACAACAAATATATCCAAACACATAATATATTCATGAAATGTTAGCACCTACACTATCATAATCCATTTTAACATGTATGGAGCAAACATTCTCATGGATATATATANATATATATATATATAATTTGCACATGAATTTGGACGAGAAAAGAGTATTTGTACTAATTCAAACATAAGCACAAAGTGATAAACTTTGTCAGTAACTCATCAAAACTGAGAAACCAAGTTCCTCCACCTAGGCCTCCACCACTTCAATCCTCCATGTAAAAGGAAATCTCACAAAGACAATGGAGAGATTGGGAGATGAACATAAATAGTTCAATCAACCAGGATAAAGGGATGCAAACTCAATCAACAAGGATAAAGGGATGTAAACTCAAGCATATGGCAATGGGGACAAATTTCTCTATAGTTTCCTTACTCTCCAATTTTCTCCTCATCTAATGTTTCAAAATCCCTCAAATGGGAAATGGAGGGTCGAATCAGATCATTTTCCATCATATGGAAGGTCAAGGATTGTAACAACCATGACTTGGCATGGAATATCTAAAATATTTCTAATTTTGAGCACAAAACCCTATGTCAATGGGTTGTAATGGTGCAACAAGATGTAAATTTGTTCACCTGTGTGTATCTTCAAAAATGATATGTTTAGGCTTGTACTAAATCATTAGGAATACACTACGTAAGGAGGTATAGTGAGTCTGCATAGGGACAAGGGAAGGCCATAAAGTCATGATGCATAAGGTGTGGAAAATCACACGATAAAAACAATGGATCTAGATGCTACTTTAGATGTAAAAAAGGATTTTTCTTAATCAAAAGAAATATTGAACCTTTCATGCCCTAGGGAGAGTTTTTAGGGGTGTCATATTTGGGAAGGGACGTTGGTTCAGATCAATATTTTTACTCATTTAAGGAATGATAAGGACACTTTGGTTTATGACATTATCCCTATATATACTGTGATGTCCAAGGTATCTGTTCATTCCTTTTCAATCCCTACAAGTACATCTGATTTTCATTAGGAAGGGTTGGGATTACATGTTGGTGATTGTGGGTTTGATGTAAAGGGCCTTCGAGTGCAGGTTATAGTCCTAGGGTTTCAACACCTCCTCTTTCATATAGAGACATTCTTATAAAAGAAACCTTGACTATTTTATCAAACAAATTATTGACTAAGAAATATGTTAGTCATATTTAATTAATCTGAAGTCATAATGTGATTTTTCGAATGAAAAGAAATGGAATAGGGAAACTTATCAAGGATGCAGCAGACCCGAGTCAACAAGTTCCTATTGTTAATACTACTTGTCTATTGATTTCTAATTAGAGTGTAGGGTTTTCCTTGAGGTGCATTCTTAATGATTGTGATCCTATTGATCAAAGGGTCCTTAGAGAGAATGTGCCCTTGGTGGAAGTTCATAAATGATAATTAATTCTTGTAATATCAATGGTACAGGGGGTGCTGCAAAATTTAACGCCCTTGAGAGAATTTTTGAGATGATTAAGCCTGATGTTCTACTAATGCAAGATACGATGTGTACTAGTTCCAAATCTTGTCATATTTTTTAAAATATTTTTCTTGGTTGGGAATGTTGTTCAATTGATGCTAGTTAGGGATACTTTTAGGGGAAAAATTTATCCCATGGGCTACTTTTCTAGTTTTTTTTCCAAAAACATATTCACCATTCTCCATTTTTTTCCAATATGATTTGCCCAAATTCCATAAGATTAATTTTTTTTCTTCTAAAAATTGTTAAATTTATCCAAAAACTATATATAACCATTGTAAATTTGAATATTCTTTAAAAGATATCGCCAAACATTTTGTGGTTGGAAATTTGATAATTAGTAGGATTTGCCAAGGTTTCTACACTTAAAGAAAATTATGGATCCTTAAAATTTTCCCTAATGCTAGTGGTTAGTGAGGGGATTTACTTGTGATTTGGAACCTAGTTGTGGCTAATATTAGGCCATTTATTACTTGTACAGGGATACTTTTGGAAGGTAGGATCAAAGGATTGGATTAGATAATAAAAATTATAAACTACTAGGCCCCTTACTCTAGTAGGCAGGAGTTCTGGAGCTGAGTCATTGGTGGTGGTTTACTTAATGATTCTTGGTTGATTCTAGAAGGTGATCTCAATTTGACTCTATTTTCCTATGAATTTTGGGGTAAAAATCCTCGGTTAGACCCATTACCAGGTTTCTTTCAAGATTTGTTTCAAGAGTCTCAACTAATTGATGCCCTTCCTACTTCTCTATCTCCTACTTGGAGAAATGGAAGGATTGGTGCAACGGGGGCTTCTAAGAGACTTGATTGAATTTTAATTACATAATATTTGGATGAGTCTCTTGGTATATTTTGATCTTGGTCAGTTAATGTTGGCATTTCAGATCATTTCCTAGTGTGTTTGTAGTTAGAGGTTGAGAAATCCATGCATGAACTTTCTTTTAAGTTCAATAATTTGTGGATATAGGAGGATTTTTCAACTCTGGTAAGAGACAAATGGAGGTATATTTCATATTATAATGGAGATAATTATATGCATAGAATCTTCTATAAACTAGAATATTAGAAGAAGGTGGTGATTCAATGGGAAAAGGAGAAGTTAAAATTGAAGCAAGAATTACTGCTTAATGAAGAAGAAATTGTATTTTATTATTCTAGTAATTCCTTTAGTATTTTATCAAGTTAGACAAAGGATAAGTTAACTAACTTGGGGGATTGAAAATCTAAGATATTGAATGTTGAACTATAATATTGGAGGCTCAAAAGCCGATCCACCTGGTTATTTCTAGGAGATAACAATACAAAAAAAAATCATAGATTCACCAATCAAAGAAGAATCTAAAATGCTATCTAGGATTTAAAAGATAGGAAAGGAAATTTGATATCTAGGAGAAGAGACTTGGAACATATTGGTATATCCTTAGAGTAGGAGATCATGTCCCTTTGAAGTAAACTGAAGATTTTTTAAATAAATTTGTGAGACCTAAGAGCCCTTATCTAAATGAATGGTTCATTGAATTTTTTTGATATCATTGGAAATGAACAACTCTGGTTAGAGACAAATCGAGGTCTCTTTTAGATTATAATGGAAATACTGTTATGCATAGAATGGTTGGTAAACTAAAAGATTTAAAGAAGGTGGTGATTCCATGGGAAAATGAGAAGAAATTAAAATTGAAGAAATAATTTTTATTATTTAAGAATAAATTGATTTTCATTATTCCAGTAATTCCTTTGGTATTTTCTTGAGACGGACAAAATATCGGTTAGTTAGGAAAAAAACCTAAGATATTAAAGATTGAAGAAGAATCTTGGAGGCTCAAAATACGAGCCATCCAGTTATCTCAAGGAGATAACAATACAATTTTTTTTTATACATCTGCTAATCAAAGAAGAATATTAAATGCTATTTGGGATTTAAAATATAGGTAAGAAAATTTGATATATGGGAGGAAATAATTGGAATGGGTTAGTGTAGCACATTTCTATGATCTATATAAGGATCATGGTTCTACAACAATTATAAGTTATTCATAACTATCCTACATTTTTCTCTCCTAAGGATAGCCTAGGAGTAAGAGAGAATGTCTCTATGAAGGAAATTGAAGATGTTTTAAATAAATTTGCTAGATCTAAGAGCCCTGATCTAGATGAATGGTCTATTGAGTTTTTTATTGTATTTTTTTTTTATATCATTGGAAATGAACTATTGGAGGTGTTAGAAGAGTCAATATTGCATGGTTTTGTTTCAGGTTTGTTGAACTCAAATTTTATTGCATGAATTCCAAAAAGTTCAAAACTTGAATCCTTCGATGACTTAATATTGATTTCAATTTGCAACTTGATTTACAAAATTATTATTAAAGTGATTTCAAGCAGAAGAAATCCAAAGTTAAATGAGGTGGTGTTTAAAGAAAAATTTGGATTTCTATCTAACAACTCGTTTTACACATCCACACTAAATAACCATCAATGACTAAGAAAACTCATGGAGCTCTGTACGGGCTCCAAAATTTCTTGAAAATTTTGATCATAAACCATAGGAAAAACACCATGAGCCACAAAGGGATCAAGAAATGTGGAAAAATAAAATAATTCAATTCAACAATCTTAATGAAGGCTTAATCACAGGTTAAAAAAGATTAAACAAATGATTAACAACATTAATTAACCATTAATCAAGAACTAACGGCCTAAATCCACCTCTACGATCCAAAACAATCGATCCTGACCTTTTTCATGTCGATCCTGACCTTTCCAACATCGATAGTTGGGTTTCATCACATGAAAACCAACAATACAACATACTCTCCCAAATTTTGATTACCAACGTCGTTCGTTGGGAGTCGACATCTCCAAAACAATAAAATAACCAACCCTCCCGACTTTGGTAGTTGGGAATCGACACTTAAAAATGAGAAAACACAAAAGCGACTCCCAACTTCGGACTTCGAACTTTGGTAGTCAAGAGTCAACAACGATATGAAAAACTTCAAATGGGCATTCCTGACTTCCAATTTCCGGCATTGAGACTTCGGTATTCGGTAGTGGAAACAAACCTAACAACACAAAAATGAATACTACGACTTCTATTTTTCGACATCGACAGTTGAAAATAGGGAATTGACACAAAACCATCAACGATCATGGTCACACTAGAACGGTGATCAACGGTTACAATCACTCCGATTTAAATATCTAATGCATAGCCATTTTTATGGAACAACTAAGGTAGGGAAAGGAATAAGAACTCAAGGGAGTTTCTTCCACGCTTTGGAACTAAAACCTTTTCCATAGAGCACACATCTAGTTGCTCTAGTGACTGCAAATGTGTGATGTACCCAAATCAGAATCTAGGCACACCAAATAAAAACTCATCCAAATTGGCATCTAATACCACTGTAGTGTACCAAAGCCAAGAACCACAAATGGAATAGGCACACTAACTTAATGGGACAAGGAAGATACCAATGTAAGGCTGGAAAACATGGGATACACTATTTCAAGAATCCTTTGCACAATGTGTTGGAACCATTTTGTTTCAAAATCACCTACTACTAAATTATACTCCAAGGCTATATGGGTACACCAAGATATGCAAACTATATCCTTTTCACTAGCTCAATAAGGAAGACACTTAGAAATTTATTTTTGGGAAGGTAGGAGACTCTGGAACTCAAGGAATGGTTTTGGAACAAGTATATAGTCTCTTTAGTGAAAATTTATGTAGTAGGAATGTTTGCAACAACTTGTAGTGGTCTATTTGTCCAATTGAATCTACGAGAGTGATATTTTCAAATTCGGGACTACGCAGTCAACTTGTTTTCAACCTGATTCTAATCCAATAAAATGGGGTCAAATTAAATATATGAAGGTGGGTTCCAAACCAAATTTATATATAGTTTTTGGATTTGGTATTATTTTTTCAATTGGATGAGAAGAAGTCACTTTTTTCAACTGAAATGCCAAAACTAGTCAGAATTGAGCCAAATTGAGCATATGTAACATTAAATAATGAAAGAGCAGGGTAATTTTATTATCAGGAATATGCAGAGAGTGCATTTATATAAAAAATGGAATTATATAGGATATGGATACCATGGGATCTTCTTCAACACAAAATTTAGTATTTATGGAGACACATAAGCTCAATAGGAGACAAAATGGAGAATCACAACTTCTTTATTCATCAAAATATTAGATAGGACCATATACAATAGACATGGCTTCCCAATACCAGCTATGACAAAATATAGAGAAATAATGAGAAGATAAAATAGGATATGACTCTCTAGCCACACAATGGACCAAAATCTAAAGCTCGAACCCAAATACACCTGCAAGAAAACACTAGGGAGAGTGTTACTCTGATGCACAGGAACACCTGGATACATATGAAGTAGATGTATGGATTCTTTAGGGACCCAATCACCTCATGGTATGACCACCAACAACAAAGGGTGTGATCATACAATATCAAACATCAATATTGGATCAAAACAGGCAAATTCTAACTGGAGCACAATTAAAGGAACTGAATGTTCATCTCCACTTAACTAATTCCTTGGTTACTTAGATGCAAAAGGGGGGCATCAACTAACTATTTTCAAGGGAAGAATCACCCAATAATTAGAAAGGTAAATATTTCCTCACATAACAAACACATCCATAAGCATCATTTTCCATTATCGTTTGCCTCCTTTTATATTTGACAAGTCTCCAATACCATGGGATAATGAAAACCATGTTCCAAAATCACCTTTATCTAGTACCATGAAAAAATACCATGGAACACTTCAAAACCATGCAATGGGTAATTATTTCTCCACTAACTTCATGAGGGCGCCCTTTGACCAAATTACTCATTAAACTCCCAATTATTTTCATAATTATCTCTTTCATTGAATTTGGTTTCTCATGTGGCCAAATGATCCCATAATAATTATTTTTTAGAACCTTATAATAATTTAACTGAAGCAATTTAATTATTGTAGCTACCATTTTATTTTTTATGAATTTTTCCTAGGTGACCTTGGCCAATTTTCCTTGGGACAAAATTAGGTACATGACAATCCTCCCCTCCCAAATTTTCTTGTCCTCAAGCAATGAATAATCCATAAGGAAATACCATCACATCATCAATTCCTTCCACCACCACATCCAACTTCATCATGGGTCATACATACATATATCAATTGAGGGAAGTGATATCTACATGCACCAATGCATGCACCTACAAACCAACTATCATGGAGACTCATCATAAATAATTAAGAGAACATTATCACCCATAATCCTCAACACATGGAGAATAATGAATGAGCATAGAAAGTGTGCTATCCATCTGCATATTTGAAGTCCCCAACTACCCCTTGAGAATCATCCTCTCAAGGCATAGCTCCATCTTCTCCATTGTCATACCATTCATCTAGTGAAGACTAAGTAAATATGTCAAGATACCAAGTGATTCTTAAGAATACAAGGTTCCATCTACATCCTCTCATGCGATGCATAAGATTCACATGGAAACTCATAATAGACCCTGCAAGAAAATCATAAGTCCATCCAACATAATGTCTCCTATGAAGGAAACTCTCCCAATGTGTTGCAAAAATTAATCCATGAAGAGAGGCTTGCTCCATCAAGCCAATGACCCAACATTGCTCCAAGTGAGATGAATATAATGGATGAAGATAACTAGGGTACCACTTATTACACACTTTTCTAGTGCACATCACCATCAAGAGGAAATGTACATGCCATGGGATGCCAGGGTCCCAATGTTTGCACACTCTATCAATGATCAGTGCTAATACAAGCAAAAATACCAAGTGTGGGATGCAAAATATCCTCCAATACAAATCATCAAAGAGTGGAATGATAGGATCCCATAATTGGTGGATTCCATCAATACATAGAGAGGTACACAAAAATACATCATGGAGAGAGATGCCAGGATCCCAATCTCTACTATGCATTCTCCCATACATCAAAATCACAAATATATATATCAAAGTACATAAAAAAATCATACAAATGTAAATCAAGAAGGTGCCTCATCAAATAATCATGAAAGTGCTTGTCCATTCAAGCAAGTAGACCACCATTTTACAAGTGCACACAAGCATCAACTAACCAATCAAATCTACTCCAATGACATGGGTCAGGGTCCCATGTCCAAAACGTTTTCTCCAAGAAAGTGTTGGAGGTGTCATAAAGTTTTTCCATGTGTGATTTGACCCAAACATTGGATGAATAAAATCTTTGTTGATGGCCTAGGATTGTAGGTTGCTGGATAAACTACAGGCAATCACCACCAGGAGATAGTCCAACCAGAAAGGCTTCAAATCGATCCCATGTAGAGATGATTGTATCCCCGAGTTGTTTGGGATGACTAAAACCTATGGATACAAGGCTTACACTATCACAAGGGTTTTCATATCAAATATATATGTTCTTCCTACAAGGAATATCTGAGAAAGGTTTGAAGTAACTGGATACTAGACTAAATTGGCCGAGGAAACAGAGACAATAATTGTGAAATATTTGTAGGTAGAGAAATTATGATGTATAATTAATGAAAAGGAAATAATTACCCACCATATAGAAATATAGACCAGGTTTTTTCCCTTCAGTAAACCTAAAATGAAACTAAACAATGAAAATTGGAATGCTTTATTCAAAGTATTATATGTGCAAAACTATTCTATTAAATGATACCAATTCAAAAATTACTAATGGGCATAAGAGACTGTTCAATAGTTGAAAGAAATGGAATATGAATTAAATAAAAAACATTTATTAAAGGAATATTCAACATGTTAAGATCGTAGTGAAAAATCAATACACAGGTTAGCATGTTTAAGAAATAAGCATCCTGTAATCAACCTGTCAAAAAGATAGAATAATGACCAAAATCCATGAAAGAAATTTAATGAATAACCAGAAACACAACACAAGAAACAATGTAACTTTTATTAAAACTGTAACAAATTACAATCTTTCTAAAATTACATAACGTCCCTCATATGTCCTTGGTAGTCCCTTCTCCTATTGTTGTCCTAGAATTACACTTGCGAGCCCCCTCTCTTGGGAGATATCCTTCCCTTTAAATAATTATTACAAAAGTTTAAAAAAGAGAAAAATATTCCCAAGATATGGGATTAGAAAATATCCAATTTAGGATTTTCCAAGGGAAGACTACCACTTGGAAAATGCATCCAACAAATCCTGTATGTCGTGCTATTGTGCATGTTCCAAGTGCAATTAAGCTTTGCAAATTAGAGATTCGATCTCTCTCTTCTTAACCTTTCCCCATTCTCGAAGGAAAATTTCAATATTCATTTGTGAGGGGAGAGGTGCCTTGATCCATTCCTTTATCTAATCCAAGTGAAGCTGACTGATGTCCTAGATATGCTCCTTAGCTTTAGCAAAGTCGCTTTCAATATATTCCAACTTTAGCTTCGAAGGCATGGCCTCATCAATCGGATACAATAATGGAAGATCCAGAAAACCAAGAAAGTATTCTGAAGAAAACCACCTTTTCTTACAAGTCACTTGTCCATCTATGATGACGGAATATACTAGGTCACAAACACTCTCACATGTATCAATTGAATCATGAATCCTCTTGAGTTTATCTTTGTCCAAAACTAGAAAATCGTCAGGTTTGTCCTTGATATACCTTTGCTAGTCCATCAGGGTATCATAATATTCGATTCTGAAGGTACTCTCAATTATATAAGAGTTAAGAGTCATATTAGAAATTTATGAAAACACTTTCATAAATTTGACAAATTAGCAGTTGTCAGTCTTGTAAATTTTATATATGATCAATTTTATCATTCATTAATTCATTTGATTATATATATTGATTTAGGAGATTTAAGGTATAGTATGCTAATCAGTTTTTAATGAAGATACATTTTGAATTTGTTTGAAACTTGGCTTTTGATAAGATATTTATTATTATTATAAATTCTTGAAATCCTTATAACTAAAGGTGATTTATTAAACCTAAGGTTCAGATTCCACATATAACTTAATCTTTTAATATCATATCACTGCTTTGTAAAAATTGTACATATATAACACAAAAATAGCGAGAGTGCAAATAAATGTATATTATTTCGAAATTTTCATGTGTCACATAAATATAACCATAATAGTTTTATGAGCTTTGTATCCTATCACATCTGGTTTTGGGTCATAAGTGATTAGGATTTCATAAAGTATTTAAAACTATATCTCGAAATAAAACTACAGGTATATATATGGTTTGAGCGTGAATAGTGATTGCTAGTTAGTTGCATTTCAGAAATCCTAAGAACATAATGGATTATTATGATAAATCCACATCATTCTGTTTATGAACACAATTGCCTTCCATGTGTAATATGGGGTTATTATCAATTGATAGTTATAATTAAGATACATGATTCGTATGGCAAAATTGATAACATCTGTTACAAGGATCGCTGCATAAAGATTGAATTCATGTTGGTATGAGGATTTGGTTAACACCTATCAATTTAATTGATAGCTGTGGGTTTAATGATGAAATTGTATCAGTAGAATTCAATTCCATGTATGACTGATAGCCATTCCCATTCATGATGTTGTACGAGCCCATCATTCCAGACTAGGTGTCATTAATGTTTTGATTTATGATCCCTGAATTGAATGATTTTTTATATGAAGGATTAGTCAGAGTTTGAAATTTCTTACATACCACTTTCTGAAGACTTTCAGTTAGTTGTGGCTTGTCTGTTCATTTATCATAGCGAAAACACTGGCTGCTATTCTCATCATCTCCAAATTTGGTTAACATGGCCAAAATTGGGGTTCTCATCTCTGTCATGTATGAATCAATTGAGGATTTGACATTTCACGTAATTCCTTATACTTGGGTTCCTATTCCTTCAAATTTCATGACTTCATTCGTTTCAACCCATAACCAAAGTTGTAGTGAGGAAACAATGGCTCCTCTCAGCTGATTTGAAATTTCAGGACCTGAGCTGGTTGAAGTTGATGAGAAAGCTACTCTATTATTCGAAAAGATTGGATGGGGTCAGTTTTTCAGATGTTTTAGTGGCCATAACGTGGAGGTTACCAAACAATTTGCTATGAGTTTTAAGGAAAATGTAGTTCAGATTGGGGATTTCAAGTTTATAATTGATGAAGATAAGATTGCATAAGCTACAAAGATTCCTAAAACTGGAGAGCGATGGTTTAAAGGAGGAAAGATTGATAAGAAGAGATGTCGGTCCTTACTGTTTCCCTTACCTACCAATGCAAAGTTGAATATTGGGGTTTCGGTTAAATTTTTAAAACCAGAATGTCAAGAATTTTATGAAATCCTAGTCAGGTATGTATCTTGTGATGACCGATTCTCTCATCTACATTATTATCATTTGCGACTACTTTTAACATTGAAAGGTTCTAAGCTCAATCTTCCATTTTACTTATTGCAAAGTCTGAAGAAAATGGCACATTCGGTGCAAAATACCATAGGTAATCCTAATAGGAGTTTGTTCCACCATGATCTAATTAAAATTTTAATCCAGCATCAGCTGTCTCTTAACTGTAAATCTTGGGATGAGTTTTTGGTTTAAAGTAAACTAGGGCCAACGCAGTATTGGCCAAACCCTCCCCCTAAAACTCGTAGGAAGCGTAAAGCTCCAGTAAAATCCAAAGTTGATGAGGTTCATAAGACTGAGTTAAGGGATAAATAACTAGAGGAAGCAAATCCACCTTTAGGTACTTGTATTAGTAATGATGGAATTGTGAAGGTACCTGTTATGCTGAGACAAACATGGGCCAATCCCTATCTGACAAGTGCTTTAGTACACCTACAAAGATGAAGGGTAAACTGACCAAAAATGAAGATGTTGATGCTGTTAATTATGAAAACCCCTCTGAGTTATGTACTCCTCGAAAACATGGTGATGAATCCATGCGAAAAATTGAACAGTTAGCGCAGGTTTGTTGTGAAAAAGGGGGTTTTGAGACAAAATGTCTTGTGTTTGTTCGTACAAGAAGAATCACTAGAAGTATGAATACCACACCTACAGCCTCTGTTCCTGCAACCACTCAACAGAATGCTCGGCCAGTGATTGTCCATCTTGAGGATGATGTTCCATCTTTGGTTCTTGAAACCATGCATATAGATGAACCTATTCTCATAGAGAATAATCATGAAAAATCATTGGCTAAAGACATTATGGAGTCAGGTAAGTTTGAAACTACCCCATCATGTATGGATGCTTGTGGTTCTGGCCCTGAGCCATCAATTATGAGAATTCCATCACCGGATCAAGATGTAAATAATATTGATTCTTCTCAGTCAGATGATTTAGGTCATAATAAGGAAGAAGAAACCCTCCAATAGGTCCTTAACAGAGTATATGAAACCAAAATCACAGAATTGAAAAACAAACTAAAAGAATGTCAAGAAAACGCCACCTTGAAAGATGAAGAAAATAAAACATTCAGGGAAGAATTACTAAATTGGTTTAATAGATGGAAGGACATGAACATCAAGAAGAATCGATACAAGAAAGCCAAAAAATCAATGATAGACACAAACCAGCACTTGCTTGAGCAAGTAGATC